>JAOTAV010035234.1:0-19138 GCA_026546445.1 Cyclargus thomasi
CAGTTTTCTGTGAGGCCGTGGTATCACTCCGGTCGAGCCGGCCCATTCGTGCCGAAGCATGGCTCTCTCACGGCAAATAGCATCTGTATTTTATAATTGAGATCGGAAAATGTCTCATTGGTACATGCCTCTACCGAGGTTCGAACCTGCACCCTTTCGAGCACGAACCAAAGGTCTTAGACATTTGGCCGGGGACGCTCATTAATATGGAGAGAGAGAAACGAGTAACCTGTTACCTGATAAATAATATTATAGCTTCCGTCGCCTATTGACAAACGCAAACATCAGAAGAGATGCAAGTGCTTTGCCAGTCTTGATAAGAGGAAAATAAGACGTTCTTTTCTGGAAGGTTTACATTTCGATGTCTTACTGCCTCAACCTTGTATCTTAAAAATGGCTACATTTCAGGAGCAGGAGCTAGGTAAAAATTTACTTATCAAATAACCTATAGTTTTGTATAATTACTAAGAAAAAAAAATAATAATCAGTTTTTTTGTCTCGTGAAGTGTACCCATTTTTATACGAGGCTGAGGCAGTTAGGCATCGATTTATTATAATGTTAGGGCTATAATTTTTCGACTCTCAAACATAACTTTTACATACAAAGAATAAGTGCAAACTGTAGTAGGCCTGTCAATTTAAAAAAACCTGTTCTATAAACGGAATTGAAAAATTCTCTCATGTAAAGTCTTAGGTCTGGGGAACTCTAAAAACGAGCTCGAAAGGAGGCAAATGATTTATTATCTGCGATGGGCGTTGTGCTGGCGACGTGTTTCTGCCGATCGGAGCTGGCCAGCCATGAACAAAACGTATTAATCGTATAGCCGACGTGACACCGCCGTCGTAAACGCCGCGCCAATCTGTGACATCATCTAAAATGATCACGTGTCCTTATTAGCGTTAACATCACTTGCATAATGAGAGGCATAGCTTTTTATAAGCGTATTTTGTTTTGCACAAGTGGCTGATTTTAATAAAGGATTAGCTTGCGGCTTCGCTTGCGTTGTTGTTGAATTCGAAAATTACGCTAAAATATAATATTCTTGTAAGTTTCCTTTGGAAACAAAAAGAACATATAATGTACGGTTTAATTGAGAAACCTCCTCTTTCAACTTAGTCTATTCCAAAAAAAGTCAAATGCTTCGTTAGGTTAGCTTCGGTAGGTAAAAATCAAAAACACTTTCTCATCGTTAACAATAAGAACAGTAAAGACTAGTAAGGGTGGAATTAAGTTCCATAACTACATATGGGCACGTACCCGGTAAATACTTATATCTACCCAAAATTGTTGGGTAGATAAAACTATAATAAAGTAATAATAATTGTGATATATTAGAATTATTGAATGTAAATTAAATCAAATAAAAGTAAATTATGTAATTTGTGCCCCAAAAAAAGGGAAATTGCTTGACTTTTTGAAAGTTATGTATGTTTTTAAATAATTTCTATGAAAATAAAATTTTGGGTGGATATGGGTATTTACCGGGTACGTGCCCCATCCCTTACCATAACCTCAGTCTAGTATTTACGTACACTACGTCACGTTACGTGCGTTTGTGTAATTGTAATAAAAACAGCTTTATCGGAAGTTACTCATGAAATATTTAAATGAATATGTCATCAGTTTTTAAAAAATACTCTAAATAAGCCTTTTTATTATATTTTTCCTCATATGAAATGAAAAATAATGCGCAAGAGAGATACGAAAGTTTTATTGATATGATAAATAGTTCGACTTATTAAATTTTATTAATTATAGGCTTAATAAAAACACATGTGCCGTTAGATTAGGCAATTAAAATGCAAAATAGTCACTTGATAATTTATTACGTCTAGTTTTGCCACACGCTGTTCCTAATCGACTTTTATGACAGACTGATAGGCCATTTAATATTTCCTATTGAAAGTCTACTTTTCTACATTGAGATCCTAGAAAAAATCGCAATTAGGCTTGTCCGATGTAACGTGCACTAGGTTAAAATATGTAAATAACGTAACATTTAATATAAAAAACCTAGCCCCCACCAACTTCGTTGGGTGGGTAAGCAGGCTCACAATTAGGTCATCAAGACCGTGTTTACCCGATACTCGAAAACCCGGGAAAACTAGGGTTTCGGTGATCATAAAAAATCCGGGTTTGATAAATACCTTTTCATGAGTACGTTTATGTATGTGTAATTTAGTTTAATAAGGCAGTTTGTCCACCAACACCGTCAATAGAGAACCAGATTATTTCGGTCCGATAAAATACAACCTTATGATATAGACTACAGGTTTAATTTTCCCCTACGGCTTTAATGACGGCGACGACATCGACAATAAATCAATGTCGCTAGAAAATGAAACTTATAGCCTAGATCATAAAGTAACATTTTATCGGGCCGAAATTTGTTCTCGTTTGACGGTGTTGGTGGACAAAAGGCGTAAGAGGTGTCGTCATATTCGTATTTACTGTGAAATATAAAAAAAAAACAACATGGCGGATTTTTGGCGCCAAATTCGAATACTATTGCATTGTTTAAATTGCAACAATTCCTACAGTCGGTTTTTTTATTTTTGGACATTTAGTTCGTTTATAATTTCAATCTAATCTTATATAATTATGTACTTGTTTCCTTGCAACTTACAAGCAATAAGGAAGACATTCAAGCGTTTATCACGGTGTGATGACACCTGAAATGTGACTCCTGATTTCACACCCTTCAAACCCGCTAAGGCTATAAGTATCACGAAATGGAATTCATTTATTTCGATTATCAATTAATTAGGTTTTAACACCGCTGTGGGAGATAAGGGCGCATTTTTCAACGCAAACGAGCGACTTTAATTAACCGAGAATTAACTTGAATAATGCTCTGACACTCGCTTTTAATGAAGCGAATAATGAATATTGCAATTCGGCTCGGAATTCCACCAGATAATTAGAATGTTAACATGAAAGTGATTGTCAAATCGACTGCTGTGAAAACGAATGATGGGTGCGATGTTCCCAACACAAGATGCAAAGGTTTTATATCTTATAATAATAATAATATATCTTATCTTATAATTTTTCAATTAAATATTATTTTATGTGCATTTTTATTTCAAAAATCTTTCTTTATTTCAAGTAAGTGACCCTCTCCCCTTTTAAAAACAGAAAGAGCGTTATGGTTTATTTTTACATTTTTTACATATAGGCTGATCAGGAAAAGATTTGGTCTTGAATCTGTACTCTGTCAGAAACTACAGGTAGATATATCTTACAGGAATAATATACAACCTCAAACTATAAAAAAATATCCCAGAATTAAATTAAAAAAAAACGTATGAGTATTAAAATTATAGTACTTCTGGAATAGGACGTAAATACTGTGATTTAATTGTATCGAAAAGATTTTTAAATAGCAACCAGATGGTTTTCAAGGCGCATTCTTTAGCGAGGCGATTTTTCCATAATTACGTTAAAACTCTAGTCACAACTCATGAGCGACGCGCGCTATGCCGGGAATACGCGCGTTTCGCGGGTTCTATCGCCCCCGACGTCGCATTAAGCTGTCTCGAGTATAATGGATTGGGAATTTCATGCTCCAAAGGTCGATTTAAATTAATTTACACGTTAAAAAGGCAAGTGCAGCGAGAATGTTCGAGTAAACAGCGCTAATCCGAGCTGAGACGCGCTAGTGCTCCGTCATCTAGGAGATGTAATTTAAAATCATATTAAAATAATGTTATCGATGAATAATGTGGACTCGTAATCAAATGTGAGAGTATATTTCATTTTAATCTTACAATGTATCGTCCTGATGTATACCGTTGACTGTTTTTATGTCGTTATGGTAGCTTTACATACACGTTCTGCATTGCGAGAAGAGACGAAGCGTAGAAGTAAAAACTGACGCTTAGGGGATTAGGTATGTTCTACACGGTATTTTACCGCCTGGCGACGGCGTTCCCATAACTTACGTGTTAATATGGCAAATGTAAATAATCGGCTAAGTGCGAGTTGGACTCGCGCGCGAAGGGTTCCATACCATTTTAGAGCAGACATAGGTAATATTTGTGTTTTTTGTATGACAGCCTGCTTTCATTTTTGATTTTGTTTCAATTTTATAACTGATTAGTAAATTATAAATATAACTAATTAATTTGTGAAAATGTCAAGTGCAAACAGGTTGTCATTATTGATATCGAGCAAAAATACAAAAATAAAATTTTATCGGAGCCCCTCTCATTTATTACATTTATTTTAGTTTTAGTATTTGTCGTTATAGCAGCATCTTCTGTGATTTCATGTCTCTAGCTATTACCGTTCTTGTATCGTCCGATTACCGTTCTTCTATATAGCCCGGAGACAGACAGACATCGAAGTATTTGTAATAGGGTACCGTTTTTACCCTTTGGGTACGGAACCCTAAAAAAACGAGACGCCGCGTGTCGGACGGTAAAATTCCGTGTAGCACAAATGCCCTTACGCTATCGAACTGTTACCCTTTTGATTTATAAATTTAAACAGCTTCGAAATCGGTTTCGGACATTAAGTACTCGAGCTATTAGCGCTTTCTTACGACGAAATAAAAAAAATCTGACATCGATACAATCACTTGTTTACAGACAAAACAAGAAATAAACGGAGTGAACGGAAGCCACCCTGGATATTGACCCTTTGAGACCCCTGGCCAAACAATGATGGATAAACAAAAATAGAGAGTATAACATCTGCCGTCCGCTATCGATAAATCTCAAAATAATATTTTAATGTTGATTACGTCCACGGGTCAGGCAGATGCTTCATCTTTTGACCACTTAACACGTAGACGTTCGGCGAACATTGTTCGCGAACAATATTTCTCGTAATCGAGAGAGCTCTGAGAGCCAAATAAATAGATAATAATTTGTTATCTATACATACAATAAAACAGTAAAATTGGCGTGTCTGGACAATTAATATTTTTACAAACTAATCAATGTAATGGGGCTTCGGAACAGTAATAGAACACAAATCGACAAAAAAAGTCGTCTGTTTGTACGCGCTAATCTCTTGAACTACTGAACGAATTCGTATAAATCTTTTTTTATTTAATAGCTTTTAAGTCTAGAAAACAAATAGGATACTTTTTATCCTGGGAAAATGTACGGTTCCCGTGGTATAATAATTTTAGCACAACGAAGTTGCGGGCATCATCTAGTAATTAATATACGAAACACAGCACAATGCCGTTTCACGCCAGTTTCCTTTGCGGCCGTGGTATCACTCCAGTCAAGCCGGTCCTTTCGTGCTGAAGCATAGCTCTTGAGATCGAAAAATATATCTCATTGTTACACGCCTCCACCGGGGCTCGAAACTGCACCCTCTCGAGTGCGAACCAAAGGTCTTACCCGCTCGGCTACGGACGCGCCATGTATAGGATTACCAAAATTTATAGCATAGACATAATTTTAATATAAACTTATTAATTTTGGATATACAAATGCAAACAAATACAACTTATAGTATTATGTATTCTGTGCTTCAACCTAGTCCACTGCAACCTCTAGAGTAGGAAGTGTTTAAGTTTTTTTTTTAATTAAAAAAAATTAACGTGTATTTTCTGTAAAATATTTCAGAAGTAGTTCTCCGTTCTTGGCGTCCATGTGTCACTAGATCTAAGGGCGGGTGAAGTCGCAAGTCACTGACCATACAGCGCTATCTTCATATTGACCCACCACAAGGTGATAGGTGATAGTCTAATGTATCATATGCATGCAATACCTCTACACTTTGTAGTAGGGGAGCCCAATAAGGGAATTTTGGATTTTCTCGGGCGCATCAGATTAAGCTAGTGAAGGCTATTCACATGTTTCTTAATTATCACGGTATAAAAATCTGA
Organism: Cyclargus thomasi; assembly: GCA_026546445.1. Classification (NCBI taxonomy): domain Eukaryota; kingdom Metazoa; phylum Arthropoda; class Insecta; order Lepidoptera; family Lycaenidae; genus Cyclargus; species Cyclargus thomasi. The sequence goes on from JAOTAV010035234.1 coordinate 5,850, forward strand.
CTCCTGAGTTAGTTCGGTTCTTAAAAAGTTATTTTTATAAATTATATAACTATTTAAGCACCGAAATGTCGCCAAAACCGACAAATTAAGATAGGGGGTGTTAAAAATACGTCAAATAATACTTCCATAAAAAATACAGTCGAATTGAGAAACCTACTCCTTTTTTGGAAGTCAGTTAGCAAAACACTGATGATGTAAAATGTAAGGAATGCCTGTAATTACATAGAACAACGAAACCTCATATTTTTATGACCAAGTTTCCCAGATATTTTAAATCACATGCAATTCAATTGATTTTAGACAGCAAGGTCTAAGGAAGACCTTGCTGTTTAAAATCATCCAATAAATGTTCAATGTGAGTTTTTTCAAATGTTTACAACCTTAAAATCGCTGTAACGACTTATTCCACAGCTAAAATAAAAAATGCCCTTATTATTTTTTTCAACGTTTTACCCAATCTACAAAACGTACTAGGTCTCTACGAGTCTCGAGTTACTACAGAAATAGCACTATTGCCTCCCGGCTATTAATAACTATTACTGAATTAATAATAAGTTTAAATAAAATTTAGTTTTGGTTTCAGATGATTAGAAAATAGAAAACAAATTCTTCTAACATTTTGAATAACAAATGATTTGATTTCTGACATGAACTTTTTTTTTATCTTTTTTTTTGAGGCTTTTAACACTTAGTGTTAATTGACATGGACTTACTTTTCGTCTTATAAAAACTTAATGTTCTTAAAATATTGTATTTTTACGTTATTTTACGCGAAATGTAATGATAGCTAGTAAGTAGTAATAAAAAAAATAACTTAGTTGATAGCGAACATGGTCAATGGCCTACGGAACTAAATAATTACTATTTATATACTACAATATATTTCCATGAGTAAAAGACCAGCACTAGCCAGTTCTGCAGTTTTATATTGGGGTATATTATTATACCCCAATATACAAAATTTCAGCTTACCTCAAATACCTATTCAAAAATTAGTACCACATTCACACAAAAATTAGTTCTCGGTCTATTTCGTAAGTTAATATTAAAATCTCTAGCTATATCAATTTTGTGATTTATATTTGTATTTTATCATAAAATCATATATTAATTCATTAAGCTTACTGATAAAAATATTGGGTTTAGACTGGGGGGTTCTGTACAGACATATCACAATAATTTTTAAATCAACAAGCTCTACACCGCAGGCTTCAAATGTGTTTTCAGCACTATAATGTTTTATGGATGGTAAATCTTTAAAACATATATTTCTTTTAATAAAAATACACGTACCGCCTCTATGTTTATCTCTACAATACGAACAAACTAATTCTTATACACTTATATTAACAAGGCTTTCAGACTCCTTATTCAAGAACGTTTCAGAAAAGCATAGGACGTCAGGTATGTAACTATTGGTTTTGCTCAATTTCTGCAAGTTTATTTCTATTAATTCTTGTTTTGAATGTAGGCTTGCGATGTTTTGATATAAGATAGAGAAGTTATAAGGGAAATTTTTAAGCTTAGACACAAAAATAGTTTAGCATTTTTCTTTGCAGGGGGGAAATAATACGTTATTTTATTTTTGTCAAAGTTTGGTTTCTGATAATTGGGTTTATTTAAATTTTTATTTTTAATTTTTTGAAAAAGATACGATATTGTTCCTACTTTAGGCTTCAACGGCAAAAGTTCATTACAATTACACTGTGAACTTCAATACTTCTTTGGGATTCAAATACTGATATCTGAATACTGGCTAAATAGTCTATGGCATCATTAAGTAAGTCTTTATTACAGATAGAATATATGTTAGAGCTGTTACAGTCTACAAATTGTCAATTTGTAAACTTAGAGCAAATCTTTTTTATTCGATAATTTCATTCTCTTACATTTAAGTATGTACTTTTATTTAAATTAACAACGAATTATATATCATATAAGCTTTAGCAATAAAACCTTCTTGCTAAAGATTTCTGTTTATGTCATAATCATTTTATCCTAGACATATAATTGATTTATCATCAGTATTTTAATATTAAATTATTGTTATGATAAAACGAATCACATGAGACCTATTTAAATTTTTATAAGTTTCCATAGAACTTTCTAAGTTCCAAAAAGTTTTGTGTAATCGAAACCGTGTACGGTTTTAAGACTCTACAACTCGTAGAGTCGGCGGAATGAAACGATTTCACGGCAGCAAGGCGGCAAAGTGCACCGCCCACGCCGATAAAAATATCAATACCACAATTTGGCAGCACAACGAGAAGTAATAAATAAAATAAGAGCTATTAGTGTAACAATGAAAATGTAAAATTTGTCCCAAATTCTTCTAGAATGTATAAAAAATAGTACCTGCAAATGAACTATAAATAATACTAATAATATCAATAGATGCTTCACACCACGTCAGTCTGGCCCCGTGCTAAGTACCCGAAGGAATTGTGTGAAGGAATTTTATGATACACATATTTAATACACATCCAAAACCCAGGAACATTGAAAAATTTGCTCCGTCGGCGGGATTAGAACCCGCGACCCAAGGCTTAAGCTACCAAAGCACTTACCAACTGAGCCACAGAGGTCGCCAAAATTTAGATGCTACTAATAAAATAAGTGATACAACAGTTACAAGTGAAGCTGTTGCGTAATGTTTTTAACTTTCGTGTAGAAAAAGACACCCCCAATTTTTTAAAATTCAAAGAATTTAAAATAAATGTAAAGTTTACAATTTCATGATAAGTGGTTCACTGAAATCGTGAGTTTGCAGATAGACACTTTAAAGTCTAAGCATATATTTTAATCGGTAAGAATAGCTATAGCGAAATATCATCGATTCGGCAGTTAAAAGATGACCCACTGGGGCGATATAAATCTTTAACGCTTCGACACATTTTGACCGCAGGTCTTATAATCAATATAAAATGCGCTTTGTAGTACGTACAATGGACAGACGTCTAACTTATAAATTTTGGTGCGAACAAAGGCGCCATATCGACAACGTCTCGGAATATGAGGACAAACGGACAGCCGGACAGATATTATATATGTCCGCCGCGTTGGCCGAGTAAATCAACATCGATGAGGGTTTAAATCATTGGGCTCTTATTATATCAAAACAAAACGCTCCCGTCTCGTAACTCGATCTAGTCGCTGCGATGTTGAATGTTGCTAGATTTATTGATGTGAACGTAAACGTAAGTTTGTTATTACTTATTTTTAGAGTTCTGTAGACAAAATGTTACGACTGTTTGTCCGTTCGTAACAGCCACTTTATTTAGTAAAATAGTAATGATATGATAAGACGTGTCTCGTTTATATACCGAAAAGTTTTTTTGTATTAGCTTTTGGCATAGGCCGTACTCCTAAACCTAAACGTGAAATGACGTGGTTAAAGTAATTCGATCAAGTCCAAAGGACCTTTAGACTTGATCAAATTTTAAATGAGATCTAATTCACCACGATTAATTTATCTGACACGTGAAGTAACACACAAAAATGTTGTGGATACTGAATAGTCTGCCGAATTACTTTATTATAAAAGAAGGTTAAAGTTAGGTTTGCCTAACTTTTAATTTCGTTAAATTCGAAATATTCACCATCAAAATTCATGTTTTAATGATAATTAAATTAAAATAAAAAAAAATCTTATTTGAAGTGAAAATATGTACTTTACGCGACCACCTTTTTGGAACAAACGTGCAAAACGTTTTGACCTTTTGGGATACGAGTATAACGTAGGACAATCTTGTCTGCGTATCTTAAGTCCATTGGAAATTTATTCCAAACGGAGCAAAAAGCCTTCCGCCCAATTTCCCTCGAAACGTCAAATGTTTGCTTTCGAGAGGGGTTTTAAAATGCACCAAGTTTTTGTGTGCATTAAACATGGGATTACTTTATGCAAAATTTAGTACATCGTAACTTACCGACGAGATTTGTCAATTGAATTTAATCTTTATTTCTTTCCGGTATACGGTTTTATTTCCTTGCGCATCAGCTTCTGCAGTCTCCGAGTTCTACTCGATTCGATGCGCGGATATCGAACTAAGACGCATAGTATTTGATTGCTTCATTATGCAGCTCGGGTCGGCCATTGTATATCATTTGTAGATATATTTGTATCCTAATTTAATCGTCATGAAGATTGGACCACCGTGATACATGGTGATCTTATCCAGTCTACGTATCCATCTTATATTTGCAGAAAGAAAATTCGCTCATAATATTCTACAAAATGCCCAATGCCCAATTAATGGTTTCTTTGGAAAGTATGGTTCATAAAAACTATAAAATTTTAGCTACAGTATATGTAGCTTTTCACGATATTTTTTTTCTTAGGCTACTTAGTAGTATTTTTTACACTCCTTCATTTAGGTCTATGCTAAAAATCAAGTTGATTGGTAGCTTCGTTAGGACGTACATTTATAATATTACTATGGATATTGTTGTAGTATTAGTTGTAGTTATATCATATATAAATTATAATGTTAAATTGGAAATATAGATGAAAATTTTACTCCTGACTTTATTTGAAACAATTGCATTGAGAATTACCTGGACACAATATTATATTTTACTTTTTAGACTAGGTTTCCATGTTACCACAATTTTTATTAATTCTATAGCTATAAATTATATAATCCACCCTGTATGCGACAACTTTCAATATTGTAAGACGTGCATTCGGAGTTATTTATTTGAGATGCGCAGAAATCTTTAGTCTAATGCCTTCACGACGTTTCATTCATTTTGATCCGTTTCGTTTGCCTAACGTCTTATTTTCTACTCGGTGGTCCGATTAGCTACAGGCATAACAATACTGTTGCTTCGATTCTTAAACGTTTTGACCTGAAGAACATTTGAGACAGCTTATTCTAATCTCGTGATCATGATAGCGGATTTACATTAGCCAATTCAGTGAAAGTAATCAGCACTGGATTGCTAGTATAATAAATTAAGCAGGCATTTTTTTTAAATGATAATTAGGGGGCATGCGAGCAGACAGGTTACCGGATGGAAAGAATTTGCCTTCGCCCATGGACACTGGGTCACGAGTGCGTTGCCGGCCTTTATGAGGGAACAGGTAATGGGAATAGCGATAGGGAGACTAGGGAAGTTAGGCCAACGGTAAACTCACTCACTAGACGAAATACAGCAAAATGTCGATTCATGCCAGTTTTCTGTGAGGCCGGTGGCATCACTCTGGTCGAGCCGGCCCATTCGAAGGCATTAAACGTTTCGAATCGAGTTTCGTTCGAATTTCTGCACTTACAGGATATGTAACAAAAATAAGTGATAAAATTTTAAGGATGATATGTGTCCCTGATATAGAGTTCACTGTGAAATTAGCAGCGTTGAAATCGAAAAAAAAATATTTATAAGTAATATAAAAAATTAGTTTGTCAATACTATGAATTATTACTGAAAGCGAAAAATAATCATGATTTTTTTTCGATTTAGCGCTGCTTCTTTCACAGTTAACTCTATATCAGGGACTCATATTATCCTTAAAGTTTTATCAGTTATTTTTGTTACACCTAGAGGGTGTAACAAAAATAAACCGCTATTAATGGAGTTTTTTGATGGTTACTCGATAATTTACCAAAGTCTTTTACACCTGTATAAAGCATATCTGTGTTTCTATTTCGTTTAAAATAATACAGATTGAAGTCAAAGTCCTAAACTTCATTACGGTCATTGACATACTAGGTTTCATTTTGTATGTTTGAATGTTTATATATATGTTCTGGGTTATTTGAAAAATTGTTATCGATAACATATTTACATACCTAATTAAAAGACACTAAAACTAGTTTAAAAAATGCCTGCAACTGGTTTCAGAACTAGTTACAGACACGTTATATGGGGCTCCTAAATTGCCTATTAAATATGTATTAAGTGGTAACTGTAGTTGCTACAACTGTTGCATATTTTTGTTGACATCAACTTACTTTTGCAAATACTTAGGAGCGTACCGTACTTAGATAAAAAACACCGACCGAGGACCGACCGATGTATATATTTTATCGGATTTTATAAGATCTTACTAATAAAATATTTCTACAACTATTTACTAAACAATGTCTGTTGCCTTATCTGGCACAATTGAAGTCATAAGTGGAAGAAGAGGATAACTAACATTTACAATACAACCTTCGAGTATATTTTAAACTTTACCAATAAAATTTTGACAAATCTTGCGACTTCGCTATTTTATTATCTAGCTAGTGTATCTAGCTATAAATCAAACTTACATTATTTTAATTTTACTTAATTTTTTGGGTCCAAGAGCGTCCAATAACGCAAAAAGCCGGGAGTTTTTAAAATGTTAGTTATCTGCTTCATCCACTTATATCTTTAATTATGAATACGTCACGTGACAGAAAAAAAAATTACAATCAAAGAAGTTAAAAGTGATACAGATTGTGGATCTATGTAATTTAAATTTAAATCACAGACGACTTACATGTAATTGACATATTCCGACCAAATAACGTAGGTTCGTCAACTGGCTCTCTTTCAATTTTCCCCATTATACACCGTGTTAACATTTTTATTTGTCGAGGGTTAACATAAGTTTTAATAAATTGAATTACAAACATTCAATTTATTAAAACTTATGACAAAATCTTTTTTAAATAATTACAACTAAGTACTGTTATTTATTCTTGAAATTTTTCATTTGGATTTTTAGGACTTTTTGTATAAGCACGTGCCTACAGCAGTAGCCGTATTGCGTTGATAACGAAACGTTGCGCAAAAGCGTAAGAAAAAAAAACAACGAAAGGATATTCGAGCCCCAATAAAAAATACAAAGGAAACATTAGTAACATGCCTTGAAGAAGTGTGAAAGAAGTGTAACTGTAGACTGTAAAAGGCATAACAATGACGTATCGTTTCCCCGAAGTCTGTCAGAGTCGAGCCGCCCGTGTGATGTTAAATTTAGCGTTAGTGATCCCATCTGTAATAGATGCAGAGTAAGAAAGTGAAGACGTACATTTAACATTGTATTCAATAACTAATTTGATTACATTTTACACCAGAACGTATATAGGGCGTAAGAAAACAGAGTGACAATACTTATCCCACTAAAATATTTTCTTTTAAAAATGTTGTCGAGTGTCAAGAACATGTAGTTCGCGATGTCAAAAAAGTAGTGATATCTCACGTGGAGTCAAGTTTCTAGCCTTGCTCATCTCTAAATCTTATTTTACACAAAAGTCACGGCCGCAAAGTTATAATAAAAAAAAAGTATATACCATTAGGTATAGACTTTTTTTTTTAAATTTAGCATTTTTGGACTATTAGTCAAATAATTAAAAATTAATTATATATGTTAAATAATTAATAGGTAATTTTTTAATTTTATATGAGCCAGTAAAGATGAAAGAACGACTGCTTAAAGAATAGTGTGAGTTTATTTACAAATCGGCCTGGCCAGCTTCGTTCGGGTCCATTAGTACCTAATTACAAGAAGTATCGAAAGTCACCGAAAAAGTATACAAGTTGTCGTTATATTAATTTAATATTGTTATGTTTAATTTAATGTGTACCAATCTTGAAGTTATATTAATTTAAGGATTAGAAACGTGAAAATATATAGATTAAAATTAATTAGTTGAATATTTTTGTGATATAATATTATTTATGCATTTTTTGTTTTATGTAGAAAATTAGTTTATATCGTCGTTTGTTTTATATTTACATTTATTACTAAAAGTGTTTAGCCGAGATAAAAGTTACGGCCAACTTGTAGCAACATAAAGCTGCCTTTAAACGCGGTCATTTGGCAGGATGCGTGTTATAAATAAATTTTATAGCTTGTTACCTCCAGTGATAAAATACCATGAAAATTAATTATACTTAATGAGTGAAATGTTCAATCAATTGTTTGTTAATTGTTTCATTGTTAATGATTATTGTTCTCATTCAGATTATAGCGGGGGAGTTTTTGAACGGCGCATGTTCGTAATTTGTCAACGACAAAAAACGCGATAAATATTTATAAATGGGACCTACATAGAGCACTAATAAATTGCCTGGAAATTTGGGTGATTAATGTGGCCCGTTATCATTGTTCCTGCTGGCGTATTTATTATCGGTGGTGAGCATTTCGCTCGAAGTGAAGTAAAAAGTGCGGAATAATTAATATCGTCGAAGCTTTACGAGATGGACAAGGTGTTTTATATTTTACAGCAACGCAACAGTAGACAGAATAAAGCAGATGATCTAAAATGGCCGAAATAGCAATATTGCAAAGAAATTTCTCTGTAATAAATCTTTGAACATTAGTAAAAATGGATTGATAAAATAGTTTCTTTGAAATAAATTTCAAATTATTGTAAAATTACTGTTTAGTAAAATAGCTAGTTATTATATTACAAGAAAAATTACAAACGAAATTATTCCATTATTAGCGACCATTTTGGTTTTTCGACCATTTTAGAGGGGCTGAGCCCGATCAGAAGTGTTTGAGATGGATAGGTTTTTGCCTAAATATATAATGTACCTAATATCAACTTAAGTCAAGGTATACCTTAAGTCGTACTTGGCCGATTTATTCATTTGGCCCACTATACATTGCCATTTGTATCTCCTGAGTCACTGGGTATACACCACTCGACAGCGGTATCACGAAAATTGTTTGATATAATCTGAGGAAGCCCGAGGGACATGCTAAAGCTGTCTTAGAACCAGAAAATACATTAATTAGAAGTACATAAAAAGAGTCGAAAGTAGTTAAATTGTTGGATTTGTCAGTTTGATTGAATTCGGCATACTGCTTCGTTACATCTATTGTGGCCGCGGTATGCAGCTCGCGGGTGACGCCGCGTGCTTCAACTGGTCAACCAGGAACAGCCTCTTCATAAAAAGAGCCTCTCGGAAAATCAGTGAATGGATATTACACTCAGTTATGATTCCAATTGATCTAGTAAGAACCGGTACAGATAATATTATGATGGTACACTTAAGCCAGGGATACACGAGGCTAGTTTTTCAAACTAGGATAGTTAGTTTGTCCTTATTTTAATTGTCTGGGCTATCTAACACTGGCTTGCTATCCCAGCTTGAATCTGGAATCTGAACAGACCTATGTAAAGTTGGCAACCGAGTTTAATTATTAAAAAAAAAAAAAATCATTACGGGTAAACTCCGGGTACAATCGAATGATATCCATAAAAGTCATTTATTGCAAATTTGGTTTCCTAATCTAGAGCTTATTTTTTAGAAATAGCAAAACTTTTCACTTCAGACAGTAAAATATATAACATTCTTATATATTCTTGGGTATGCGATTATCATCGAGCATAGAACCAAAAGAGCTAAATATGTTATTTGTTTTGTACGGAAAAAAAATCCGCCCAATGCCACTGCGCTCTGATTGGTCGAAAGTATCGGGGTACGCACACACAGGTCTTTTATTGGTGCGTACTGTTTTAGTGTGAGCGTTAGTTCGCTAGCGGTTAATTGACAGTGCCAACGCACTGATAAGTTTCGGACACGGATAGCTCACATTACTACTCTATTGGTTATATGCTCGATGATGATATTATATTATCTGTACTATCCTTTATGAATTCCCAGCGAGTGTATGACATCATAGATGGCATGTCAAACGCTTGTCCCGGGTAAAAACTGCAGCTTCTGGTTGTAGGAACGCCACTGAATCTGATCTCGCTCTCACGATCCATTCATCTGGATCTGCGGAGCGGATGTAGCTAATAATATATTATATCGATCTATGAAAATGTCTGTACGCTTATATTGGCTGCTTGGATAAGAAATAATATAACTTTATACTCGAATATAAAATATTTCTTTTTTTATATATTTTTTTATTATAGCTTTTTGCCGCGGCTCAGATCGTGTGGAGTTCGAGAATAGCGTAACAATACGAATATTTTGGGAACATGATATTTTTTCAAAGAACAAAACTAGCCTATGATGTTCTCCATCCTTTCAACTAAACAAATGTTAAAAATTAAGTCGATTGGTTGCTTCATCATGGCGTAAAGGAAAGACAAACACTTCACCATTTATAATATTGATATGTGTAGAAGTATAAAAAAAACGATTAATCAATTAACAAAAAATTAAAACCGACTTCCAAAGGAAGAAACAAAAATTAAAAAAAAGAAACTAAAAAAAAGGATTAAATAAAATTTATTCTTTAATAGTGCCTGTTTCAGAATTCGGTGAGGTATCAGCTTATTTCCGTACACAATCTTCATTATTTCAAAGTCGGTACCAGCTAACACGGCATGATTTGTCTAAATTTAAATTTTTGACTGATACCGACTTCAACATTTTTGGTGTTAAGCGATTAGGATACTTATATTGAAATCAAAATCATCTTAACCATATTTCCCTATAAATTTTGAGGTGTTCTGAGGTATAATAGAATCATAACGAATGGTGTCTGGTGTGATTGCAGTGATGATGATTATGAATACATTTTAAATTGTAGTAGCATATTCTTTTATTTCTTAAAACAACGCCGAAAACCCAAAAATTGTATCTGTTAGGAATCACGAGTTCTTTCAGTACCTTCGGAACCATGGTATACCTTGGTACCGAATCTTACTTTTTGGTAACATATGTTTAGGATGCTTCTAGTGAAACCAAAATCACTATATGTTTTTATACAAATTTCTTGATTACTTATGGTTCCCATCATCAGCTACCACCATGGTGAATATGGGACTTATTCGATACAATACTTTATAAAACAAAGAAAAAAATTTGAAAATTGGTTCTCAAACGGCGGAGCTATGTTTGAACATACATAAAAAAAATATCTACAGCCGAACATATAACCTTGTTATATGTTCGGCTGTGGACATTTGAATGAAGTTGGTTAAAAAATACGATAATAGTTTTTTGTTCTAATATTCAACTGAATTTTGAAGCCGCGCCTATAAAAATGAAAACAAAGCATGCCGAAATCCTCCATTACTAAATAATCACACCTATAGTATTTTAACAAGTAATAGAGATAAAACTGTTTGTGTAAAATGCATAATCAATAAGATTGATGGTTCTATTAATGCTTTTTTAGCTATAGACTTCCTATCTAAAGTTTATCTTAAGAGGGTTGTACGAAGATAAGATACCCAAAACGAGATGATCGAACACAAACTTTTTTACTTGATTTCGAATCACAAATTTCTTTTCATTATAATTTAAATATAATGAACAATTAGAGTAAGTATTCAAATTTCGTACATCTCCAGAAAAGTGCACCAAATCTATATTATGTCGAAAGCTATGAGACGAATTACAAAATTTCATAAAAATTGTAACATTTAATACGAAGATTTATGACTTGTCATAGGCTTCATACTATATAATACTAAGACATTTATATTACATTCTATATCATTATTGCCGGTCATCTAATATCAAAACGTAAATATTAAGTTTTATTATTCATTTTTAGGTTCTTAGATAAGAAGCACCGCTAAATTTTTGCAATTATAGAAGATATGACGTAAAAGTATTTAGTTTCATTTGTTTTGTTTACGTACGCGAAGGCCAAAATCAAGACATCATAACAAATCACTGTATTGCGATAACGAACCCTTCATTCGCAATTCTCTTTCAAGTAATATGGCTTACTAGCACGTAAACTGCGGCTTCGTTCCCGTGGAATTCACGTAAAAATTACGTTAAAAATATATAAGAATAAGAAATATGATACTCCGTCCATTCAACTTAGTTTATGCCAAAAGTCACGTTAATTGATCTTTCGGGAGTAAAGGAACGACAAACAAACGAATACATTTTTCCGTTTATGCGTGAGTGTGCATTTAACACCAAGAAAGACTCACCATCCATGGTACTTTTTTAAATCGTCTCCTAGGAAACACCGAAACACTGTTATTGTCACAATATTTTCCATCGCTTCAGACTTACATAACCTACCTCATGCACTTTATATTACGTACCTCATAAGTATAGTCTTATCATGTAAATCAAGATTCCCACACACATTATCTCATAAATATTTTGACATGTTAATCTGGAGCACACAGGCGGCATCTTTTAGCGCTAATAAGTGTCATCATACTATCGATGCGCCATCACATATCTTATCTCCCTTGTGTCCAGATATCTCATATTCTTTCTTATTGTGGGGCCAAGGGTCCGAAAATTGAGAGACACTCAGGAAAGAAGTACGTGGTTAGTATGAAAATTAAAAATTTGAAGGCCCTGTTTTACTACTCCGTGGTACTTGAGTGTTCCTCATTTTCGGGTATAAGCCATCCACAACTTATGACAGAAGAAGTATGGATTAATTTGTCGGATAAGTTGTGGATAGTCTGTCCGACACTTAACAGGAAGTGGGGAAACAGATCCGTCATTTCGATTTTTATCAGTATCAAAATAAAGTGGCAAACGAGCAAGGTTAATAGGGCATACTTTTACTCACAAGGAAGAGAGATGCTGCAGAATTGTGATAAAAAATCTTCATCCCAGCACTCCTCATGATGAAATTGTAAAGGAAATTGAGGCTTCAGGTAATACTGTAGCGGGAGAAATAATAAATGCTAGAATGGGTCCGGATAAGAAACCTTCATCTACCTTCTTTGTAAACCTAAAGCCTGGCCCTCACAACAGAAAAGCCAAAGAAATTAAGTACATCTACCATACATCTGTAAAAATAGAAGACCCAATTAAACGAAAAACCATTGCTCAATGCACAAGATGCCAACAGTATGGGCACACAAAAAATAACTGCACTAGACCCTATAGATGCGTAAAATGCTCCCTACAACACAAAACTAGCGATTGCCCAAAGAAAGACCGCAATAGCCCAGCAAAATGCGCACTCTGCTTTGGAAGTCACCCTGCGAACTATAAAGGCTGCGAAGTATACAAAGAAATCCACCAGCGCAAATTTCATAAATCTCTCCCAGCTCCAAAAACTATGAGCAAACCCCCAAGTAATTTAGAGTCAGACATTATAAACAACCAAAAGGATAACATTTTTAAAACTAAAACCTTTTATAATAGGACCAAAGTAGACAAACCTCTAACATATGCAAACATCGCAAACAAAGATCAGCAAGAAACACCCTTAAGTCAACCCAATCAAATAGAAAGCCTTCTAATAAAACAGTCAGAAAAAATTGACACCCTCCTTCAGCAGATAAGCACCCTAATGGGTCTTATAGTCAACCTGGTCGAAAGACTAACCAAATGACATCTCTAAACTTAGTAACTTGGAACATCAATGGACTCTCACCAAACGTCAATGAGCTATCATTACTGATCAAAAACTACAA
>JAOTAV010035245.1:0-19138 GCA_026546445.1 Cyclargus thomasi
GAACTTTCAGATATTAAGCTGAAAAGAACAGATACTACACTTTGATCTTAGCCAAAAGGCCGAGAAGCGATACCGAAATAATACATAACGAGAGAGGTCATTCTGAGCGCTATGTTTTCGATAGCGCGATGTAGGAATCGAGCTAAATTTGAGAGCGACATCTATCGGTGAGTTTCGAAAATTCGTTGATATCCAGACACTATATGTGACATGAAGGTGGCAGCACTGGCCTTCACTGCTAAGTGCTAATATAAAAGAACGTATCTTAAGGTAATGTTAAAAGTACAACTAATGAACGATTAGCATCCACGACCACATCGAAAACTGATGTAAAATAACGCTTAATATTATGTGAAAGTGCATCAATTCGGTAACTAGTATTGCATAAAACTCCTATAATAATCATGCGATCCGGCTGTTGATTTATATAATATAAATTACCGTCTCGTATAGTCTGTTCCAGTCGAATCAAATCCTTGGTGCGTTCTATTTTGCTGTTGAGATGCGCGATGGCCGCCTGCGCCTTGGCCGACACATTCGCGCTGCTTTCATCGTCTGAAATTAAATACATTCAAACAGTGAGTTGCACCAGGGGCGCAGTTATAGTTTGGATTAACTTTGACAATAACCCTAACGATGACAACTGAACTTACAACTTTATAAACATTAATTGCATCTTGATTTTATAGGTAAAAATTAGCGCTGATAAAATTATAATGAACTACATTTTTTAGTATTTGAATGAAGAATGATAAAAATACAATAGTGTGTTATTATTTTGACATTTCTCCCGGTTACGGTTAGCGTCGAATGTGGTGTCATTTTTTATGCCTTCTTTGGGGATATTATTTAACATATTTCAAGTTAACATTAACCGTCCGAAATTGGCTGGTTACGGCTATCGTTAAATATGGCGCCGTTTTTAGCATCTCGGCTGCTCTTGTTAAATATGGCGTCTTCCTTTTTTTTTAGTTTTTGATTGGTTAATTATCTGAAGTTTAGGTAGAGATTGGACAGTTGGTTTAATTTTGTTATATTTTGGACATTTTGTTATAGTTAAAAGTAAGTTGGTGCAACTCACCCTAACTATAATTTTTAATAAAGTTAATTTGTGATAATAGCTGTACGTTTTTTCAAGGACTTAAACAAAAATATATTTAACTTGTTATATATTAGCGAAAACTTGTAATTGGCATGTTACTTATTAATACGGATATTTATGGTTGGTTTTATATGTTTTATGTTTTTCCAATAAAAATAAAATAAAATATTTACGGAATAGTGCATTTTACTGCGACTAAAAATTTCTAATTTAAGTCTCTAAACTATTTAAGCTAGTTTTAAAAATTTAAACTTCGAACAGCTACGTCAAATAAACTAATAATTGCATTTAAGTGTTAAACTTGACCTAAGCCCTTGTAAAATAACACAAAAAATTACCTTGATTCAAATAATCGCCGTCTTGACCTGCAAATTAAAAAGAATGCAAATAATAATACGTCGTCGAGGCACTAATTATACGTCTACGAGCTAAGCCAGACAAGTTACGAGGTATTTAAAATTGAAACTAAAACTTTTACAACACTAAGGCGCACTACACAACTAAGTCGCCGACATTTGTAGGTAACATTTGACATATGCGACACCCACCAGTACGTATCGCCGACATGTTCCATCCAATTTCCACATAGGCCGCCGGCTTGTGCCGCCGACACGCTTCGGTTGCTTAAATGTGTAGAGCACTTAATATGTACGTGCTAAACTTCGAAAACAAACAAAAAATGTTCTACAACTGGGTCTTAGGCCCACTAGCACAGAACTAGATGGGGCTGTAGCTCTGCCATGAGTTTGAAGCAATATTATAATATTGAATATTTGTCGACACTCGATAGCGACTACGCATGTTTTTAGTATGGGAATTTTCATGCCTCTAGTGACCGCTAGAGCCGCTTTAAATTTTGCTTTACTAAATATTTACGTAGTCGCTATCGAGTATAGACAAATACTCATGCTTGAAACTCATGGTACACCGCGCAGCCGTACTCACCCGCCGCTATGATGTTCGACATGCTCTTCTGCGGCTAGTCCCACACACTACACATTGTACGCGGTATGTAGTTACTACATGATACATCACGACACTACCTTTATAAGCCGGCGAACCGTACTCGTCCGCGGAGGAGAGCGCGTACGACACGTTGGGGCTGTACACCGCGCAGCCGTACTCGCCAGGCCCTATGATGTTCGACATGCTCTTCTTCTGAGGCGAGTCCTCCAGACTAAAAGAGAAGAAGAAGGAACAAATTAGCCTCTACAAGCAACTAGAAAGTGGCTATACCGGAGGAGACACTAGGACAGTTCTTCCATACAAACGTTGTCTTGTCTCCTCCCTGGATAATGCCGGTAGAGTTATAATTTTTTAAATTAATATTAGTGCCCACTATTAGCATTTCGATACTTTTATTTTTTTTGTAATTTACTTATTAATAAGAAATATGAACGTTTAAAAACCTGAAAAAATGGCCAGGTTTCAAACACTCAGAAAACACACTTGGCTAAATTATATAAAAAGGGAGAACATAGGTACCCAGCTCAAGTCTTTAGTTTTTTATGAAAAAAATACTCAAATCGGTAAAGTTGGAGAAGGAATCAGGGGACAACGCATCGTTGATTTCCCGTTCCCTTAAAGGATTTTTTCAATCCAACATGCAGTTGTCTCTATCACGCTCTGCGGCCTCCCCGACTTGTTTTTAGAGACAGCAATACATATTACAATTACCTATTTTTCACTGCTCTAGCTGCTGGTATATCCTCTTAATAACATGGTTAAGACTCATTCTTCTTTTATCTCCTTAACGTTTTTTATAACTTTAAAATGTACTTCTTCTTCTTACTGCCTTTCTCTTTCGAATTCTTTCAACACTTTACAATTGCGAAGAGTGAAAACTGAGTGTATTTTTGAGTGTAAATATTTATTAACACTCAAAAACACACTCAGCACAGTAGCTCTACCATGAGTTTGAAGCATAAGTATTTGTCGATACTCGATACCGACTACGTTAATTTTTAGTATGACAATTTTAGTTCCGCAAGTGACCTGTAGAGGCGCTGTTAAATTTTGGCATACTAAAAATTTTCGTAGTCGCTATCGAGTATCGAAAAATACTATTGTTTAAATCTCATGGTAAAGCTACACACAGGCCATGTTAATGATACAAAAAATGTTTTTTTACATATGAAAATAATAATAAAACTAAACATTATTCTTGTGACCACACGTTTCCTATTAGTTTCATTGGGTATTTTCCTCCTCATAATATTGACCTTCCAAGGTTTCCATGATCAGTTGCAGATTTAGACCATGCTGAACCTATCAGAAATTTCTGATAGTCGGAGTCAGCACCATAATATTAAGAGAAAAGTGCTTGCTGGCGGAGCGTCCAAATTTTTTCTGATAAGAAATCTGGTGGCACGGAAGTGCACAAAGTTCGGCCGGTCTTAGGTTTGCTACACACATACCTATCAAACATTTTACTAACAAAGCATAAAAATATACTATGTACTTACTCTCTAGAACTGTTTGCGGTGGTGTTGGCTGACAGCGGGCTGTTGCCCAGGTCCCGGGAGTGGGACTTGACGTGGTGGGCACGTGGCTCGTGCCGTGTCGGCTCCTGAAAGAAAGCACGAGTGTTAGTACTCTTTACTTCCAGAGGAAGATATTGTCAGCTCACAATTACTTGGCACAGAATCCATATAAATTATGACATTTTGTATGAAATTTTGTGACAGCTTTTTATTTGCCAGATGTGATGTGATGCTAGATGAAACCGAACGACGCGGGATCGCCGCGAAAACAGTTTTTTCTTAATAACTCGATGAATATCTGTACAAAATTTAAAAAACCTCTACTACAGAAACTCAGTAACAAAATTTTGTATCGTGAGTTAAAATTCTGAGTCCGTCGAATGCGCCGTTTTGAGAAACGAAGAAATATGCGTGAAAATTAGAGGCATCTTTGTGATTTTTTTATTGAGAAAATTTTAAGCTATCGTGTTTTCGCTACTACAGGAGCTCACAAATATAACGTAGTATCTATGTTTAAAAAATGAAACGATTCCTTGCTTATTATCAAGTATCAAGCGTAATTATGCAATAGTCAATTATGCTTTCTCCCTCTTAGCCTTAAAAGTAAGAAGTTACACACAAGTATGACAAAGAAATGTAAAATTCGATTTTAAAACCGGGTTGAGGTAATTTTGCACTTTTATTTTGCACTTTGTAGCGGACATTATAAACCTTTTGCAAGCGGAGGGTAAAAAAACTCTTTTGACACTGTCATTAAAATAACAATAATAAAAGCTATTTTTATAATAAATTCAAAAGGTTAATTTGCAACTTAAAAATTGCTATTAAAGACGCGAGTAAAATAATATTTTTATAGCAATCAAATTATTTTATTTGATTAAATTTAACTAATTTTAGCATTCTAATAAACATTTAAACAATTAAAGCATTATTTTCTAGTAGTAAAATTGTTTTTAACATAATATATTTTAGAAGTTAAAGTACACTAATTTCCTCCAAAAAAAAACGATTGTACTTTGTGTGACACTTCACAGGTGTAGTAATAAAAACTTGTCGAAAGGTCAATGTCTAAAAATCTATGACGTAGAACGACATATGAAAAATCTTTGAACCTATTTATGTAATGTCCACTTCCTTCTATGGCCTATATCCTATTTTAAAAAATAGGTAATTTTTTTGTTTTTCCCTCGAGAATAAAGAAAATTTATGGTGTTTTACACACATCCAAACTTTGTCTGCTGGATAAACTAAATATAATCGAAGGATCGGAACAAACTTATCGGAAACATTGATCTTACTTATGTCGCAAACTTCGGAAAATCAAAGTTTCGCTCTCGCCTCTAGGAAATATAATAGATTTAGTTAAAGTTCACAGATTCTAACATAGATTAAAGCATTAAATAATAACATTTCGATATACGAACTAAAATCTAGAGTGTGTTTTTTTTTAAATCATAATATTTAGTTAAAGAGATTTTCGCACAAAAATGACTATATCAATCCCATCGTTCCTTATACAAAATGTATCAAAAATTATAACTCTGAATTAAAATTAAAACAATAAAGCATTACATTAGCTTCTGAAAATGGATCAGTCTATAGTTTGTTGAAAACAGAATAGTCGAAAATAGGTATTTTACTAAATATATTACTATAACTCCTTTACTTTGCATATACTCCATTTGCTCAGAGAAGCTGTATCCGTTTTATGGAAGCTGGTAAGCATTTGTGTCTTTATCCAACAAAAAATTAAATTTTGAGCTATGAATGCAGTATTATTTCATTTTACCATTTAAAAAATAATACTGCATTCATAAATCAAAATCACATTTTTTGTTGGATAACATACAAATGCTTAACAGCGTCCACATATAATAAATCTTAAATCTACTGCTTCTATTACTTTAAGGTAGAGAATTACAAGGTTAAAATTTTTGACGGTACATAACGGCAATTTTCAGTCTGGCCCTGATTAATGGGTCAGGCTTTATCATCCAGCTCAAAGGCAATGTAGAGGGGGGAGTACAATCATGAAGTTTGCGTGTCGTACTTTATGGATTGTCCCTAGACACTAGTAGTTATCACACTCACGACATGGTGCGCGCTGGACGGACTCTGGACGCGGGAGCGGATTATGTCGTCGGTTACGACGGCCGGGTCGCGCAGCTCCACCGCGGACGGCGACTGGCTGCGGCTGGACCCCTTGCTGTGACCGTGGCCGACGTGCAGCGTGTCCATCGTGCTATCGCGCGACGACCTTCATCTCGATATGTCTGACAGCCCCATTTCTCGAATTAACTGGAAAGAAAAATAGTCATAAGGAAAAGAGAATATACAGTTGTTTGAAAGGAATAGTGGAAGAGAAGCACTCGAAGGCGACGCTACGCAACACAACACGTTAGTTTTAAGCGCTCTATATGTACACCTATGTTGCCGACAGCCGCAGACATGTGTCAGCGGCACAAGCCGGCGGTTTATGTAAATAGAAACATGTCGGAGACACGCGTCGCTGTTATGTGTCAAATGCTGCCGACAAAATATGTAGGCGACAAAGGCGGCTTAGGAGTGTAGAGCACCTAACAAAGCGCGGATTGCCTAGTAGCAACGTTGGAGCGTACTCTTTTTTTACATGGACGCTGCGAATCGTGAATAGCTTGTAGTTCTCCTGTCTCATGCGTCAAACTGTTAAGCATCGCTGCACCACACCTTGCGGTTCAGAGCGTCAGTGTACCAACAGTGTTATAGACATGGTCATTATAAAAGTTGTGTCTACAAAAAATAAAACGTACATGATTGTATAAGAAAAATTTTAATCCAAATATAAAAGTCTCCGTCACCCAGGGAATTCATCGTTAAACTCTAGATACTACATAATATCAAAACTCTTCTGGGACCTGTAGGTCTACCTACAATAAGTTTGTAGCAATAAATTTTGTCGATACTCGATATATTTTCAGTATGACAATTTTAGTTCTGCAAGTGATGACTGCTAGAGGCGCTGTAAAATTTTGCCATACTAAAAATTTACGTAGTCGCTATCGAGTAACGACGAAAACTATTGACTCAAACTCATGGTAGTAAGTAGTAGTCAAAGTCAAGGGATGTAAAAAATGGATGTAAAAAAAATCTAAAGAAAGTAATTAGATTATCCGTAAAGAAAAATGTAATAAATGTTGTGCAAACAAAAAATGTCGATTTTTAATTTCATTACCAAAACAATTTTTCTCTACATAATTGCATTCTTTCCTCCTAAAGCATTTTTAAGTTAATTGTAACGATGAAAAATGATAAGCTTCTTTATTTGGCCAATTTAAAGCGAATTCCGCGAATGTTTCAGGATCATTTATACTTAACCAACTTTTAAAATATTTTTTTGTTCAAATTTCAGTAAAACACACACAGTAAATATCATTACGGATACAAAAT
Organism: Cyclargus thomasi; assembly: GCA_026546445.1. Lineage (NCBI taxonomy): Eukaryota > Metazoa > Arthropoda > Insecta > Lepidoptera > Lycaenidae > Cyclargus > Cyclargus thomasi. Next base: position 7,012 of record JAOTAV010035245.1, read on the forward strand.
GTCGTGAAGCTTATAAATACTCGCGGATTGAAGCAAATTACGGAATGAAAATGAACGTCGCGTGTCCAAACAACTCATAAAAGTTTACACAAAGTATAACCACAGTAAACAGAAGTATAGCGACAAAGTAAAGGCTACAGTGGTTTTACCATACGATATCGACTACGTGAATTTTTTAGTATGGCAAAATTTTACAGCGCCTCTAGCGGTCACTTGTGAAACTAAAATTACCATACTAAAAATCGCTATCGAATATCGACAAAAACTGCTTCAAACTAATGGTAGAGCTATAGGAACTCCTCGTTTCTGTTCAATTTAACCTTACTAAGGATGCAAAAATTTAAGCATTTTCTTGATGTTATATGCACTGTTAGCCAACAACAAAACCAACGAGCAAATCTTTCACCTCACGGAAAGCAATAGTGAATATGCATGTAATTTTTCTTTCTTTAATAATAAATAAAAAACGATGTAGTATCGTTTTTTTATAAAATTGAAAACAACAAAGCTACAAGCCTTTAAAGTAGTCAGTTAGAAAGAGAGATCTGATTTTGATAATGACGTCAAAGTCTATAAGCTGCATACAAAGTTCATACTAAATTACGGTTTGAGAGAAAGAGATGGGTAGAAAACTTAAATCCCTAATATCTTACTTATTTCTCAACAGAATTCAGCGATTTTTTTGTCATTCTGTATTATAATAATTTGCATTCAATATATTTTGTTTAACACGCATCTTCCCTATCACCCTTGTCCATTGACACACGCATCAGAAGAATTTAGTTTGTAGCACAGTAAACGGTAGGAATACCGGAAATATTGTGTCTTTAAATTTGAAGTGCTACGCATAAGCACAATTTATTTCATTAACAAACGCTACGAGTTTCGACCTTCCCAAGGCTGTTCACTTTATACTCAAGTCAAATGTTTTTACTAATTAATGACCTTTGAATTGTTTAATAATGCTAATTTCACAAGATGTGTCAGAAGTTTATTATGACTGAATGAAAAAAAGCCTATTTAAATGCTTCTAAATATTTTGTATTTCGTTAAAAAATATGATTAAACGAAAATTATGAGTCTAAATAGCCTTTAATAAATTCTCCGTCGACTACCTAAAAATCGGAATAGTCTAAATGTACCATTAAATAAACGAATTCAAAACATAAACTAATGTAACGTCTGTAAACAGGAAATTAAATTCATATACAAATCGTCCACAACATAATTTGAGAGGTACATTTTCAACATTTTCCTTCCTTTACGTTCTTCGAAGTACACTTGAAGGCGTTAATTAGAATCCCAATAAAATCTAGGCCACGCTTCTTATCCTGGCTATAAATATACTTTCAGCCAATGTACTTTCAGCCAATATACTTTTAACAACATGAATCGTTAGTTGTATGAAACTTGACAATATCCTTTTTCCAAATCACTTCCAGACCAAGTTTATTGGGCACCGAACAAGCGTCTATCATTTCTTTTTTTTTCTTTCAGAGAAAAATATATATTTTCCTTAAATAAGAAAGGTCAGAGGGTAGTAACAGAAATCATGACGTTATTAAATAAGGTCCGTGATACACGAGGTTAGTTTTTCAAACTAGGATAACAAGCTAGTATAATAATAATAACTCCTACACCGGTGTCATAGAAACTAGACCTGTTACGCAGGAGTAATTTTATAGTGCTCAAGCGTGTGCGCAATACGAGCACACTCTTTTCCTTTACTCGCATAACCCAGCGGGACGGATGACCGACATGACTGGCGAGAGATCAGGCACAGGGACCGACTTTTTAAACGCCAATCCAACGCATCTTACTCGTCAGACAATCAGGTGATCAGCCTGCATTGTCATCTTGGAATTTTGAAATAAAAGGTTTCCAACGCGGGAATCGAACCCACGACCTCCGGGTGAAGAGCCAAGCTCTGTAACACTAGACCACGGAAGCGTTTCAAGCTACTGTCAGTAAGCTAGCAAGCTTGTACTTCGTGTAGACAAAATAAGTCTCATTTAGATTTTGACAAGCCAAAATCAGCATGACGAGACAGTTTAAAAACAACTAGCTTTATATTGCCCAGGATGGGCAATGTATGAAACTTTGACAGTTACCTTACATGATGATCAGGTAGTAAATTATTGTGCAAGTTAATTTTTTTTCTAAATGTCATATTGATATCACTAGATCATATTTCCATCGTTGAGGTATGTTAAACGCAGCCAAATGATCGCGACTTTGACATATCCCGACCAAATGACATAGGTCCATCGACTGGCTCCGTTTCAACTTCGCTGATTGAACACAACACAGTCTTACTATTGAGATTAAAAATGTAATTCCAGTAACATCCTGGTACTTTAATTGTAAGCTTGTACACTAGATTCTTCCGTATTCTCCTTTTGTATTCCTCTGCGTAATATTTTTGCCTCACGTCCTGCATTAATTATTAATTATTAGCATGCAAATTATGAACACATCTCCTTATACGGCACCAACAAAGGTTTCTCAATGTCAGGTATTATAATTTCGATTCGTTCTCGGATCTGGCTCGAAGGACCAAGATCAGAAAAACAAAAAAAAACAGTACAAAAAAGGTTACGTAACAATCATGATTGAGCTATACAACACTCATTTAATATATGGCCTGTTAGTGCACTAACTTCTGATAAGTGGCAATATCCATCCACAAAATATCTGGCAGATGAGGTGTGGCGAAGCCGTCAAACAAGCCGCGGATAGCCTATCCGACACTTTTCAGACTATATAACCGCTTAGTGATAAGTGTGTCGGTGAGTCTATCTACAACTTTTTTTGAAATGTGTGGTATAGAGAATTTGTTCAAAAAGTTGTGGATAGCCTATCAGAAACTTTATCGGTAGGCGGAGAAATAGACCTTTAAGGTTAAAATTGAAATCATAACATAGCATTGTAATCCTATGCTAGTTTAACGTGGGTCATTTGCCTGATTAGGGCTGTCCATTAATGACGTGATGTTTTTTGTGCATTTATTTGCCCCTCCTCCCGCTCGGTGATACATGGTGATATTTATGACCCCTCCCCTCCTTCTGCATCACGTATTTTTTTTATTTATATATTTTTTCGTATTTTCGATGATCACTCGGCCGTTTGTGAATTGTGGACAGATTTTTAAAGTTTTTTTTGTTGTATCAGGTAAGACCGCATTTTTGCAAATACACCTGATATTTAACCAACAGCCCCCCTCCCTGTGCAATGTTTCGTGATTTTTATTATTAGTCAGTAGTATTAACCTCTCCTCCCCTTTCAAACCTTACGTGTTTAATTTACGGTCTCTCGTAGGTCATTCTATACGTGAAATTACCTATATTATATTATTATTATATATTATATTTTGATGGCAGACAGGAAGAAAATTCGTAAATTTTGTAGAACAGTTACGCGATTGTCGAAGAAAAACTATAAGTAGCCTATCTCCAATACGTATTACCAGTATTCTAGATCGTGTGGGAAATAATAATAAAACATAAAAAGTTCCAGCGCTAAGCTAAATAAAAAAAAATAAAAAAAAAAGACAGCAATACCTTTCGTGCCCTTATCAGTGTTAAATCATGACAAATGATCACTACCAACTAATAGAAGACGGAATCGCCAAACCCACGTTTTAAATCATAGAGAACCATTAATATCGGCACATAAATTAGCCGATCCAATTACAGTATCAGGTGGTGTCGGCGTATTCCAGTTTCCATTACGTACACACCCGAAACGCTGCCAAATTTCTTCCAATGTGATATCACAAAGGACATAACGAACCAGTAAGCCGACATCAAACTCAAACTTCAAGAAAAAAAAGCCCGGGTACGACCGGACGTCACGAGGAGTAACGCATAGGCCACAACGCGCGCAGGCCGATATGATATACTTCGTCAAAAATAGTCAAAAACACTTCTTAGTCATTTTTCACTTGCATACGGTAGTCGTGCGGTCATCGTTTCGAGTAAAATATCATGTAGTAATGTATGTATAGCCGCTTTCGCGACCGTATGCACTACACATGTGACAAGGGTTTAGTCGGGTTACTGGTTAGTTCTGTCTATTATGTAAAACGGATTTGATTCTCACATCTGCATGTATTTCCCAATACCAATAACCACGGAGAGTATTGCTAACCATTTTAAGATGCTCATAAAAGCTTCATATTACAGACGAAGGTTGAGTAACGTAACAAAATTTTTAATCAGGTTAGTGATAAGCTTGATTCATAAAATTTCTCAGTAATCATTATTATAAGTTTTAGGACCTTTTCAAACCACTTACCAATCGAAAACAAGAGCATTAGACGTTTGTTTTACTTATAAGGTACTATTGAATAAAAAAAAGGAATTACATTTTGTATTTTTAACAAGACTGCATCGAAATCATATCTGAGCTGCACACGTAAAAAATAAAAACTAGAGGTCGCCTTGTGGTCGAAATTCGACAGTAAAAATTGAAATCCACCGTATAGAGGAACTATAAAAATGTATAATCTATCATCAATTCAATCACAGACTTCAATTTGACATAATGGTCTCGTTACCAGGCCATTAAATCTTATGAAAAAAAACACAGACTTCAACCATAAACAAAAGAGTTTGATTTCTATGATCTATCTTGTCATGTCAAAATATTGTAGTGTGCATGTTGTAGTAAGCGTAGCGTTTTATTTGTTAAAAATATCCAAAATAAAAACTTATTTTAAAATAATATTAGTATTCTACACTTCTCATTCATATCAACTATAACTGGGATAAATTTCATGCTTTTACATCTACACGTCTTTCATAAAAAGGGTTACAAAGTTTTCCGCTAGCGTATTAATATATAAGAATAGGGGTTTAACATTCATAAACTCATAACTATCATTTCCCGAAGCATTTCATAACGAGTATTCATATCATAGTTTACAGTTGACATTTACATAATACGCTACGTTCTATCAAAACTTCCTTTATACCGTTTGCTTAAGGTTCAGTCTTAAATAATCAGAGGTAAAATAAGTAGGGAATCATAGTTGTTATTCTACATGCAATACTGTCTTCGGTAACTTTAACGAGCCCCTCGAGTCATGAGATTTATACTGCCGAGCATTGTATATCTGACTGAATTACAAACATGTATAAAAAATAAATAAAAATAAAATAAACCTTTATTAATTCCTTAAAATGTACAATTTTTAAGTAGCATTAAATACATTCCATTTCTTTAAATATTTTTACAATTAAAGAAGAAGAGTAGAATTGTATGGAGGAGGCCTTTACAAACATGTATATGACAGATTAATTTAAACTCAAAACATCAAACGGTAAAGTATTAAAAAGATACTTCTTTTTCCGGTTGGTTAATATATTCTAATGCCTTCTCTTAAGTGTAACAAAGACTTTTCTGGACACCGCATTAAAATCAGTTCAGTCAAACGCGAAATAATCACTTACAAACATACATAATATACATTGGTCACGGTTGGCAAAAACAGTGACATTATGATAATGACAGGAAAGAGTTTCGGAAACCGATTTAAAAGGATCTGATTACAATAACCTCATGTAGATGCTTCCAGATGTGACCGGACCTTTAACCCTAGCATATCTATAGAAAATTACTTTTATGCAAACGGGTAACGAGACCAAATATCTGAATTTGGGTTGTATTTTATGGCGGCTGACTCTCGCCGAGACACAACGAGACCGATCGAGTGCGAGAATGTACATGGGTGCACTCGCCTCATCACGCATGTCAGCCTCGAGCGAAAGTCTCGCCACGAGACTCTCGTCAGAGAATTACATATTAAAGTTAACATTTATAAATCTATATTAATATGAGAAAGAGATTAGCATTTGTGTGTATGTTTGTGGCGGTAAATCTTTGATATATCATAACAATTACAAAAACTCTTTCACCATACATACATTAAAGTAAATACAAAGTAAATAATAAAACTCAAGGGGTTGTATGTGTCCCTTATATAGAGTTTACTGTGAAAGTAACAGCGCTGGAAGCGAAAAAATTTTGCGATTAGTATGGGAAAACTCATGTCGCTTGGCCATCCAAATCAAGAAATTTTTTTTCCGCTTCCACAGTGAACTGTATATCAAAGTATCTAATAAAAATTTGCCAGTTGCCACAGCTGATTTGGGGCTTATCTAATGTGACTTTGATATATATGTTGCCATCGAACAGGAGTCGAATCAACAATTCACAACTTTTGTCTAACCATAAATAGATAAAACTAAAGGCGGTTTTCTACGTGAAGTAAAAGTACGAACTAAATATTCAAACGATAACTGAAAACGGGGACACGGATATTTTCTTCTATTTCCCGTTAGATGCAGTGGAAGTAAACCTACAATTTTGCTTATTTAGTTAAGAGGGCTTTGCACCTTCAAAGTTCAAGATCCTGAAGACTTTCATTGTAAGTAGCCTAGTTTGAATTAAATTAAATATAAAAAGAATAATAATAAAAATTATTTATTTCTGAGTAAATTTGAAACAAATGTTTCCAGAATGTCTACATGTCCGGGTCTCGGGAATCAGCCGTGCGAGAAGAACCGGCGTAGGAATCTCGCACGTGGTCACTTTTTACCAAGGAAGACGAAAAATTCTTCTTCTATCTATATCGATACATATAATAAAATAGTTAAATATGTGGGATATGGGATACTTCTGTCGATGCTGGCAAGAAGAAATACAGTAGAGGAAATATGTGGTTAAAAAATATAATTCAGAGGCAAAGTTTCAAGGCATCAAGCAAAAAGTTTTTGCATAATGACTAACACGATCAACGCGTTGATGGTGCTGGAATACAACTGGTATGTGACGCAGTGTTCACTACCTGTTGGAGCCTGGAGGTCGACGATATACTCGCGTGATATTGTTTAGCCGAGGCTGTGAGAACAAACGCTCTGTTTCATCTGTCTGTTGATTGCTTAGTTACGACATATAACTATAAATAAGAATTTAAAGCCCCCGACACAGCGTATAAAAATATATTTTAATTTTTCACTCAATCTTCCCCAATTTCATAACCCACAACTTTTTAACGGCTCCACCAATATACATCAGACATGTTGTCTATAACAGACGCAAATAAGTCATCTTTTGATTCAAAAAACTCAATTGAAATATTTCATTCGGGAGCTTTAATGCCACCGATAGACAGGTACAGTGTCTTGTCAAAAACCCTTCTTTTGGCGTCGAGGGAAAAAAATAGAACTAGAAAAAAAACCTTAAGCTTACAGCTTTTAAAGACACCGTTTATGGTTTAATTAGAGTCGCTAGCACATTGGTAGAGACTAGCAATACATAACCTGGACACAGCACAAAAAATCAATTTGCAGATGAATCACACTCTTGTGCTATCACAGATTTCGCATAAAAATGCGGAAAAGCAACGAAAAACGACAATGAATTATGACTAATGACACGTGGTTTGATACCTGTAAAATATACTCCTCGGCTATCGAACTTCCTTGTTTACTCATCTGAGAGCTTGCTCCATCTCGAGTAACTGAAGGTGACGCGTCTTTGAAAGTATTGATTCTTAAGTTTTTCCAAATTAATCGTCATAGTTAGCCATACACTCGTATCAATAGATCATTAGAGTCGTGACTCGTGAGTCAGTTATCGTGGGGCCGGGACGACCTTACTCGGGTTCATCACCCATTCTACACTCAATTACATTTCCGACAGACGTTTTTGTAACAGATACTTGGACCAAACATACGTATTATCTTGTATGAAAACTAGTCTACAACTTTTCTTATCAGCATGCGTAAAAACAAGATCTATTTTCGTAGCTTCTGAAATGGGGTACTCCAAACCTTTAGTTGCTTTTAAGGTGTATTGATTTTTATATGGCTCTATATATGGACTAAGATTAATCTGACCTCATGCTCAATGTATCATTTGACAACTTGCACTTAAGTCACAAAACTTTATTTTTAATGACATTTAAGTATAAATGTAGCTTGATAAAGTCAAAACTATGAGGCTTGTAAACAAAGTTGAAGATCACCTATCTTTTTTTTTAACTATAAGCGTTATTTGCTCAAGATACTGTAGACTTTTAGAATTTAGTGATTCAGTTCGCGATTCAGACATCTATCGTTTTACATTTATTTATTACGCGCTCAGTGGCTTTGGATCCTGGCTTGACCTTTAAGAGTTCCATTAATTACGTCCCTGAAACTTCGTCTGGGACTACTCGTGAGCCCTCACAAAATTAGATCTCCGAAAGGGTTCACTTGGCAACTAAAAATATTTACCTTAGAAATCTAGGTTGACAAAGATTTCAATTTCCAGAAAGGTCACGAAGATCAATTTCCAATATTTGTACCAAACAATTCAGAGCCTGTACCTCACAAATCATTTAAATCAAATCCCGAGAGCTTCGCCTTTATCACTTGTTAACCTTTTTTGGAGTGGCTCTGTTCCTAAAAGTGTTTACTTTTCAAGGGGTGTTTTTTGGACCTCCAGCTTAAATGTATTGTGACTACACTAGAGGACGCCCGCATTTCTCGCCAGATTTAGCTTATAGCGTAGGTACCGTATTTCTTTCGGGATAAAAACTATCCTTTATCCTAGTGTTGGCAAAAAAGCAATCATCATTAGCTGCGAAATAAAAATCTATTTTAGAAAAAAGAAAACATCTTAATTTTAGCTAATAGCACAAAAAATAATTTTAGCAGATAGCACGGCAATAGCACGTATCATGCTATGACATGAAAGTTAGAATTCTAATAAAATGAATATAAATTACCATTAATTCCCTTTACTATAGTAGTATCCTTTTATGGGATCCAAAGAATCTCCATACCGAATACTTGCTACTGTCTCGAAGTCTTTTCATCTACTAAGCACTTGTGGGAGTCTCAATATTTGGAATCACATCATTAATTTGTTGCCTAAACATAATATTGTTTCTGTCAAGTGAGAAACTGGAAAGATCTTAAACAATAGCATCTGTATATGTAATATATTAAAACATAACGTTGGTCATTAGCCAAAGCGTGTATTACGTAAACATCACGTTCCCATTGTTATCGTACGCATATCATTTACGTGCATGAACGTAAATACGTATATCACGTTGCACGTTTGCCTTCAATTGAACGCGGCAGAGAACACAAGAAGGGAAAGATGACTGAAGTACGTGATGAAAGGGCAGGTACATAATGAAATTGTCCCAGAAATGAACAAAGCCGAGATCAGAAGCGGCTGAGTCCAGTAGGTACAGGTATGAAAATATACCAAATACCACAGGGCGTCGGTCATGATTTAGAAAAGGGACATACATAGGCGGATAGAAAGAAATGGAAATATTTCAACAATTTGAGTACTGGAGTATTAAAGCTCATTTCTCAACTCAAATTACAGTCTAATATTTTGAGTAATATAGATGAACGGTATAAACAGAGATGTTTTAACAATTACTTTATCATTATTAATTTTAATTCTGTCATAACCAGCAAGTAGCAACATTAAAATATCAGCAGCAACTTTTCGATTTCGATAAAATTAATTTATATAGCAGTTTGACACGAACATGAATATTTTCACGACCTTTTATAATATAATCATTTTCATGAACGGTAAAAACGCCCACCGGGGTATATGATTGGCAGCAACATTATATGAGCCCGTTGAATATATTTTCTGTATATTCAATATACATTTTAATATCGTCGGTAACATCGATTTAGCATTTGCATGCGTGTAGAGCGTGTGGCGCCTACTTATATTCTTTGGGGATTGGCCAAATTTCGTTTGCGGTGTGGTAGCGTTTGATAATGTGTTATACGCTTCTTCTGTTAAGGTTTAATGTCGCGTGCCAAGTTGTGAGACGTTTAAGCGGGTAATTTGGCCTGCATCCGATCCCCCTGTGTCCTACCGGATATCACTTTACCTATCCAATATCAGCACTTTGTTGTCATGTCAATAGCTTTTAATACGAAGAAACCTTTCCTATACAGAGGGTTGTAAATCTTTAAAACCTAACCAGGGAACGAGCATACTAGCTAACTACAATTTTTACAACATCAACAAGAGTACCACATGCTAATATTATAAAATTGTAAAGTTTATTTGTTCGGATGTTTGTTTATCAGTCAAAGCGAAACTACAGAGTGGATTTTGATTTGGGTACTTTTTATTTTGATGCGGTATACTTGTCAATCACTTAAAATGGGTAAAGCCGCGAGCAAAGACTTGTACAGTGATAAAATTTGTCCAGATTATGCCTTTAAATAAAGGATCTATATAAACGACGGCAGTTCAACGAGTTTATAGGATTAGAAGTGATTCGATTCGTCGTGACCCGAAGGACACTTTGAATAAATCCTTTTTATCTGCAATACTTAAGCCTAGATCTAGATAAAGCTATCAAAACATCGGAGGATATAAAAATACCACAGCAATTAAGTTACAGTCGCCATATTTATGGCAATAACCAACACCAATATTGTTATGACAATACCATTTTACGAGAAGTTATGGCATCATATTACCCAAATAAAACGGATCGATTTGGTTTTTCGCCATAAATCACACCTGAAGCGGTATGAACATGGTAGCGACTTATCTTCTTGGGTAAAAGCGGGACATTCTTTGAATTGGGGTCGATGTGTTGTTTTTACATCTTGTGACTATAGCTATGAGGAGGTCGGAGGCTAGAACAGCGATTACAACCTGTTTAGTAATTTACCTTTGATACGACTTAAAGATCTCTCTCATAGCAATACCTCGGAGGTAAAATTACCCGAAAAATTCCCCAAACTCCCCACGTTATAAGAATTTCAATAATGTCATATAGGGAATTAAACAGGAAAAGCCATTGTTATGTCAGCAACACCACTCAAAATGGCGCAGCAGGAATCTATATAGGCAGGACAGGACGGTAAGTGGACTAACCGTTCGGAGTCCAATTTGAAGCCTACCACTTGTTCGCGAATCTCCAAGTGGGACAAGGTGCGTTACGTCACCAAATAGCCGAGGATCGCCAGTGAGTAGCGACATTAATGATGAGATTATGTCCGATCCACCGATTAAACCGAGTCCTCAGGGTCATATTGAATTACAAAGTCATTTCAACTCAACGACTGACTCTATTAATATGCTAGTTGCGAGAACCGCTTCATTTCATCAGTGGTTTTATGCCTTGGTTGTTAGTGCACGCTCAGGGTAGAATCATTATAGACGACGAGACCTTTGAAGACTTTCTTCTGCTTGAAGGTATTTAAAGATCTTTTCTACCAAATATACAATATGGTTTAACCATTTTCTGAGTTTAGAATTTTTTAATTACCATAGTTCCCCATTCTTCGGTAACGATGAACCACTAAGCATCGAGATAATGAAATTCTATACCGAAACTTACTTCGACCAACCAAACTTACGTCTAGTAGCAATTGAACTTCGTATTGGAGAGCCATAAAGTTGGTACGTGCACGAATCTATTGACTGTTTCGTAGGCGAACTTTCGTTGAAGCTGCTCTACAAATCGGATATAGATTTTGCTTTCAGACTTTGCATGGCTTGATATATTTAAGGGGATTAACAAATTTACTATTTGTGTCTATTCTAAGCTACTTGAGGATTTCCTAACATTTTCTGCACTGCTGATGGGAAACAAGGTAATATGTATTTTTATGATATTTAGGGGGCAAGCGAGAAGACGAGTTACCTGATGGAAAGCAACTGCCGTCGCCCACGGACACTCGTGACACCCAAAGAGTCGCGAGTGGTTGCCGGCCTGTATGAGGGAATAAGGATAGGGGGATCAGAGAAGTTGGGTCACTGGTAAACTCACTCACTAAACGAAAAACAGCACAACGCCGTTTCACGCCAGTTTTTAGTATCTTAATTTACGATTTTTAAGAGGGCTTAAAAATAATTGTAATATTGTACGACATCCAATGAGATACTAATTGCAATCGCTTTCTGCTACTGCACGTTCAGATGTAACTCTTACGCGCGATTAACGGCAAAAACGCGCAATCAGCAAAACTAACCTGGGGGGCTATTATGACCATTAAAAACCTGCATGGTTCCAGGCAGTTCAATATACGGCCAACATTTGCCTTGTTCTTTTTTCGTATTACAACGTCTTATT
>JAOTAV010035256.1:0-19138 GCA_026546445.1 Cyclargus thomasi
AAGTTAACAGTATAAACTTTTTCTCACATCCTGAGAATTGCCCCCACCTCTAGAAAAGATTATTATTTGCTACCGGTTATTGCTTGCGGCTTCGCTCGCGTGGAATTCGAAAATCACGAAAAAATACGAATATTATGGGAATATTGCCAAGACCAAAAGTAGGCCTTTTACTCTCCAGCCTTTCAACGAAGTGCCATAAAACAAGTCGATATTGTTGCTTCGTTAGAGCGTGAATTAAGGAAATTATATGTAAATATTGACCACCTCTGTGGCACAGTGGTTGAGCGCTTTGGTAGCTCACGCCGGGGGTCGCGGGTTTGGAAATCCCGCCGACGGAACAAAAAGTTTTTCAATGTTCCTGGGTCATGTATAGTATAAAAGTATTAAATATATTTCCGTTGTCTGGTACGTGTAACACAAGTTCGTTGGGTACTTAGCATAGGACCAGATTGACGTGGTGTAAAACGTCCATATATATTATTATTATTATTATTATTATTATTATTATATAAAATCGAACGCTATTGAGGTAAGAATCGTCTTCGTCTTTCGGTTACTTAGGCACTATTTGAAATTCAGGCACTATTTTGTTTGATATAATTCATTAGACGAGGGGTTTAAATCTCCTTGATAAATGCTTGCAGGTTACAAGATGCCGTCTATTTTGGACAATTTTACGTCCGTGTATATTACTGTCTACTTTGCAAAAGGGTATTTGCTGGGTGTAAAAACTCGACGGACAAAACGTAGCTACTTTGATGTCTAATACTATGTCATTTAAAAAGTTACAAAATACAAATAATCGAAAAAAAAAAGTACCGAAATTCCTGGTGCCAGCATAGTCTGATAACGACAATCCCGGTTCCTTGAAACAGAACCGGTTTTCGATACCCTTAACCCCTTTAGACCAATACACGTCCATTATGACCTGTATTATGGGCGAACGTAAGCGGGCCGTGTATGATACGCTCCTATGATACAGCCGTATAATATGATACTTCTTCACTAATATTATTATCATTCAATCAATACTTTTGCAGTAGTAAAATTAGAAGTATATCTGGCGCCATTTTGATATTGAAAAGCAATGTGAATAACTTATGCGAACACATTATGCGAAGACGGAATGTTTGTGCCGTTCGCCGTTACACAGTATAAAACATATACAGAAGACTGTGGATGTATCCATATTCCGTACTCGCCCCAAGACAGCTCCATAAGCTTGGCTAAAAAAAGCGCTTAGATTTCTTACACTTCTCACAGGATAAAATTGACACTTATACCTCGGGTAACTCGTCGAGGAAATTAACGCGTCGCGTGCACATTTATATAGAGTTAGAGTTTCGGATGGAATTTGGTTTCAAAAACAAGCAGGAGTTACACTACTGTATATAATAGTATTATGATACAGGTTTATGCACAACACAGCCACCGGTAATAAACAGTTTCCGACCGCTTGTTTATAATCGGCTAATCACACATTTTGCGTGTAGCGGGTTTTATATTACTCTTAAAGGTTCCGTAGCTTAATAACTATTTAGAAATCTCAATTTGCATTTATTAGGCAATGCATAGGCTTTTAAAAACAGGTCCAAAATTTCGCGTTATCAAAGTAAAAAAAAACATCTAAATGCATCTTAAATCTTAATTTAGCGAAGCTGATAAAAGTCGCAAGCACAAAAGATGACTTAAAAATTCTAAACCGCAATAGAAGGGAGATTTGCGCATCACCGAATTATAAGGGAACAATTAAAGCTTGTGAATATGGGGGAATACAAACAGGACAGGGTGGCAACACAATAACCTTTTTTGTTTCATTTTGTTACGAACAAGCGCATTAACGTCTAGACTTTGGTTTGAACGTGCACTCACCTACTAAATGATATACTTAACTTTAATTTCAATTTTTTTTTTACTTATGGAGACGATGTCAAAATTATTATTATTAATTAAATAATGAAATTAAGAGAATATTAAAATCTCTCTGAATGCGGCAATAAGCCTAATAAAATTACCAGGAAAATAAGTTTTCCTGGTAATTCTATATCTGGAAAGATATTTCATTTGTATCAAATTGATGATATTGTTTCAAATTTGATAAATTTCATTGCCAACACAACAAGGGTATTTTATGTTGAGACATGACTTTTATTTTTACTAACCACGATTGCCTACAAGTGCTTAGCCATGTAAAAGATTGTATGGTGAGGGAAATTGAAAGAGATCCAGTTGACGGACCTATGTCATTTGGTAGGAATATGTCAATTCCATGTAAGCCGAGATCTGTCAGCTGACTTTGACATAACCCGACCAAATTACTTAGGTGCACGATCTGTATCTGTTTCATTATACATACATACATATTTACCAGAGTAAACCTAATATTACGTTGTACGGCATACCGATTATAACATGAAACATAACTCGTCATGGAAACTGGTGATTGCATTTTGACTAATCATTACGACGACCTCTGTGGCGCAGTGGTTGAGCGCTTTGGTAGCTCACGCCGGAGGTCGCGGGTTTGATTCCCGCCAACGGAACAAAAAGTTTTTCAATGTTCCTGGGTCATGAGTGTATATGAAATATATGTATTATATAACAAAAATCTTAAATATGTGTATAGTATAAATGTATGAAATATATTTCCGTTGTCTGGCACCTGTAACACAAGTCCTTCGGGTACTTTGCACGGGGCCGGATTGACGTGGTGTAAAGGGTTCATAGATATTATTATTCAGATTACGTTCGTAATCGTAATTCATGAGGCAACATCGCCGAATAATAACTCTATAGACGCTTTTTACGCTCAGTCTGGCCTGTATATGTATTATGGGTACCAGACACAGCCCCGGATCTAGGGGAGGGCAAGCCGGGGCCCGTGCCCCGGGCGGCAAGTTCAGAGGGCGCCAAATTCTTTATTGGATAGAGAACTGCAGTATCGATGCCTTACTGCCTCAACCTCGTAGCCATTGTTAAGATACGAGGTTGAGGCAGTAAGGCATCGATGTGGAATATGTGTGTAAAACTTCATAGTGTTTCAATGACGATAAATTTATTTAAACAAATAATTAAAAATCATGCATGTTCCCTATTGATGCATTAATTTCGGAAGTCAGCTCTATGTCTTAGTAAACATCTTATAACTGAAATTATGATGCTGATAAAGGTTAAAATGAATATATGTCAGGGCGGCATATTTAGCTATTTGCCCAGCCTTAAAAAATTTAAGACCCGGGGCTGACTAGACCAAAGAGTTGTCTGGTCCAGACAACTCGCACTCAAGCACTGAAAAACACACGAAGAAATCAGCGAAGACTTAAAATATTTATAAGTCTAGGTCACTTTCTGCAGGTTTATTTCTGCATTTCGAAATTCCCCGCCTCCTTAGGGGGCTTGGACGCTATCGCCTTCCTAGGAAACTGCGGCCAATACGCTATAAGCCTAAAATAACTATTTATAAGTGTACCAGACCTGGTACAAACACAAATGCCACAACCAATAAAGATTCAACTCGACACGTGGAAGGCAATTCAATTCCCGTGATACCTGAGTTGTTTCCTTATTTACAAGCAATCTCATATTGGCCTATTGTAAACATTCGGACCCTATTCGGGATAATACTGTTGACATTGTGTATCTGTGTCTATATTTCTTTGTCACATCGCTAATGATAACGAAATGGTCAAAAAGTTATCCGTTAGTCAATATTAGTGATACAATTTGAATTCTTTAGATAAAAAGCTTCAGGGGTGAAGTAGGAATTTGGATATATCCAGAGTAACTCACATGCAAAATTAGTCTGGACAATAAAAATAGATGAAACACGCTAGATGAATCGCTAAGCGTCAAAGTCAAAATATGTAAAGTAAATGCGATATTTTTTTCCGAAAATTTACCTTGTACTTCGCTTGCATTGTAACGAAAAATCTCATAAGATTCTTTTAAGACCTCCAAGACCAAAAGTTGCTTAGGTCTCTTAATTTTTTAAACTAAGTCAAGGTCAAATTGTTTGCTTGGTTAGAGTTTGAAGGAAGAACAAGCAAATAAACTTTTATACAGTATATTTAACATTAGTAAAGATAAATGAAAAAATTAAGACTTTTTGAAAAGTCTCTCAATCCTTTAACCGGTTCTGGAACTGAAATCCGACGACAGGGACGATTCCTACCAACGGTTCGGAAACTAGCCCCGCGCGACTCGAAGCTTTCCATGGAGGCCTCTAACCACATTCAATAGGCTGGTTAACAGGTCATAAAGCATAGGCGTTTAGGATCCCAGTTGATGACTGATAAATCATCAAAGGGTGAAGCCTCGACCAGAGCCGTAAGCCTCTCACCTCATTGGAAACTGGGCCGGAAATAGGGCTGCCATCACCTGAATTGCCAACACCGGATAAACAAGCTAACAACCCCGATCATTTGGACAAAATGCGTTTTTTTTTTCTCTGGATATCTCATATAAGTATTTACAATGTATTTTATGCTATTCTTCAGTTTTATCAATATTCGTTAAAACATCTTTCACTTTTTACATGCAACAAACGCGTTTTGTTTTTTGAATTTCCAAAGTCCAACTCGCACTTGGCCGATTTTATAAAACTGGGACAAATACGGGGAGAAAACGAGTGGCAGCCCTAGTCAGAAGTCGATATCGGCAGCCCTGAGTACATAGGGCCTAGACTGTTGCCGGGCGCGGCTGCTAGGGGTGGTCGATGCGGCTCTCGCGTACATTCTCAACCTTATTGCCGTAGGGATACGGTTGTAGAGACAACGCCGCCGACCGCGCATGCGCGAGCTGCGGGTCGAAGCACTCGCGGCCAGCGACCCTTGTCTACGCGCCTATATAATCACGGGAGCGCCCATACTATTTGACACTGAATTCGAATCTAGATTGATGGTGTATTGACGTGCTTAGGCTCACCCCAAATTCTTGAATTCGCACCCCATCCGAAAACAAACGACTGAAAGCTTCGAAAACCCTTTAAATTTTAGTTAAGAGTTCTATATATTTCTGTTACTGTCACAAAGGGATTAAGGAGAATCTAATTGTTAAGCTGGGGATACATACGTAGAAATGTAAATCTATTTTAGTATCTTGCCGGCAAAAAGTTAAAGCTTAACTTAACCCTAAAGTTAGATGAGGTTTCCTTTGATATGTTGCGTCAAGAATACCGATAGAGTTTTCGCTGATCATCCGACGATTAATTTCTCTCAAACCCTTGTGACAAACTTGCGATATACTCATCATCATAAAACACCCATCCAAACTCCTTTAGCGGAATCATTCAAATAATATTACCGAAAATTACTTAGGTAATACTTATCAACCTTTGCATATATGTAAATGATTTTAAAAATCGTTTTGATTAGAAGAAACTACTATTGCAAATTATAATAAAAGAAACCATTTACAAACTGTCTGATTAATGTTAGCAAAATATAAAAGAATCAGTGTATCTGCCTCTGATTTAGGACTTTACTGACAAGCTGAAAAATCAAATTTTAACTAAAAATCAATCAGTTATGCTGCTCAGATAAAAATAACAAATTAAAAAGTTTCAACGCAATTTAAATCGGTTTAGCTTCAAAGAGCAATTCAACAATTTCCGTTTCCATTCGAGATAGCACGCAAACCCATCATTACAGCCTATAGGAACCCTAGTTGTTTTAATCTATATAAACATTACAACTATTAACACGGCATATTATTTTCAAAATAATTGCGTGCGCAACTTTAATAATTTACATTATTGTTTACTTAATTAAGACAAAATTTAATTCAATAATTACACATATATTTATTAAGTTATTTTTTTTAATTTTAAGTAGTTTTAATATGATTTGAATGTTTATGGTATATGCGTCATTCCAAGATTCTTCATTATCATCTAGATCAGGGTTTTTTTTCTGGTCGCGGAACACTAACTGGCGATATATTTACTGGTCGTTGAAAGTTGAAAGAAAAAATACATTGTGGTTTGAATATTTTGTGTGCAGACTTGAAACATTTACCATTTGACCCTCGATCAGAATGCGGAACCCTTGAGATCCTTTCGAAAACCCTAGGGTTCTACGGACTGCTATTCGGAAAACGCTGTTCTACGAGTATAATTCAAAATAACTTTGTATAGAATTTTATACAATTTTGACATTTTACATGAAGTTCTGTTGTGCCAACTTACGGCGAATGGCGTATAGATAACTGTTTTCAACTAAAAGCAAAAACTATCAATCTCAGTGTTCCACTAAAAGCAACTTAACAGAATCGCAACATTTGTTTACTCGCTCTTGCCTGCCCCTCGTCGGGGTACGATTTGATTTATCGCGACATTTTTTTATTTATTCGATACTTCCTCATCTTCCCCGCGGATTATTTATCACTTCTCGTCCGCAACATCCATCATGACGTATTAATTGAATCGGATTTTTTTTTGTTATCTTTAGATTTTTTCAACCTCCAGATGTTTGTTATTCAGATCATTTCTTTGTATTAAAGTTGATACAGACTTTTTTTTATGAAATTTAGGGGGCAAGCGAGCAGACGTGTTACCTGATGGAAAGCGACTGCCATCGCCCAAGGACATTAGTAACATCCGAAGAGTCGCAAGTGCGTTGCCGGCCTTTTATGAGGGAATGCCGTTTCACGCCAGTTTTGTGTGAGGCCGTGGTAGCACACTCCGGTCGAGCCGGCTCATTCGTGCCGAAGCATGGCTCTCCCACGGCAATTAGCATCCGTATAATGTACTTGTGGTCGGAAAACGTCTCATTTTTACACGCCTCTACCGGGCCCGGACGTGCACCCTCTCGAGTGCTAACCAAAAGGCTAGGGACGCTCTAAAACTCTACATAATCCGCGATTGTTGAGTATCTGCACTATCAAAAGTTATCATAGACGATGATCGACGAGAGGCTAGGATGCACAGTACACTATTGAGCTCGCGGGATGGCGTATGTAATTGTCGATTATGAAGAGGGGCCGTTAACAAAAAATACACATTTCATCGCCTATTTTAAAATAAAACGATAAAGAAACGCGTTGGCTGCGGTCCCAGTTCCTGCGTGCTCTTATCACGTCTGCATGCGATTTGTTCGGTTCACCGGTTTGCGGATTATCCGGGTGATAGCGATTTATTGGAAGTTTAAATTCTGTCGTATTATCCAATATTACGTAACGAACTGTCACTCATTTCGCATCATGAAGCGCAAATGAGTCTTTCCTTATTGTTCTTATTCGAGTGATACACGAGGATGGTTTTCAAACTAGGAAAGCAAGCTAGTGTAAATAATTTGCAAGTCAGCACATCAAGCTTCGGTAAGACTAGTTTCTTTTCTAAGCTAGTAAGCTAACAACTAGTTGACAAGTCAGATTAAGCTATTGTCAAAACTTGAAAAGAGAATTAGGTTGCTATCTTTTCACCATTTTTATCTAAAACTCATCTGACAATCCAATGATGGAGAATCAAATAAGTTGTGGTTAACCTATCTAAAGCTTATCAGGAAGTAGTGAAATAGACCGTAAGTCTTTTGACTCGACTCCTTCTCGCGCCATAACACAAATTCTACAGACCCAGTCCAATAAATCTAACATCTGTCTTTCTATTTGTGCAATCGTTGCGGAAACTCCTAGAGGCGTGTAGGAGGTAGATACAATAATAATCTCAATTAAGACCTGCGTGGGTAACTGTGCTTGTTAGAACGCGGTACTGGTTTCTACATTGTTCTGGCGGAGATGTTTCTATTAAGTATTGTATTTTGAAAGCTATTAGTCGTTAATTGAGTTCTGTAAGTTGTTTCTACAGTCAAAATGAGACGGTGTGTCTCTAGCGGTCATTGACTTTATTCTAAGATCTACATGAAAAATGCTCGCAATGTATTCAGTTAGCGGAAATAATTGAACTCTGAAAAAAACACGGACTCGTATTACAATTATCAGTAGCAGACTCAAGTTGTTAAACGCACAGCACATAAAACTGAAATACAAGTTGCAACCACAACCAATAGTTTTATGATTCCAAATTCACACAATTATTTTGATTCACCATTTCAAGCGATCAACAAAACATCGTGTTTATGAATCGATAAACACGATTACAAAATTCGCCAGCAAATTCGCAGCTGCCAAGTGTAAGTGTTGCAATAAATAAATTATTCCATCAACTAACTTACTACTCCTCCTCAGGGAGAGATTGGCGAACACTTTGGGGACGGCTTTCTCTGTTGCACAAGTTTTAACGAAGGTGTCGTAAGTGCACTTACTGTGTTTACAAATTAATGCCAGCTAGAGTCTATTCGCTGTAACTTGGCACAAAACCTCATATAAAATGTCTTTGTACGAAATTCTACGCCAAGTCATTTTGAGCCGGTCATGAAGTATTACTTACATTTAATTTGTCATTAAATGTAAGTAATAAAGAAAATTTGAAATCGAAATGCATGGGATTATTTGTTTTTTTTTTCGATGACAAATTAGACAATTTTCTGTGTGTGTGTGTTAACATTATTCCCATATATCCATAAAAACCGGCTATAACATATTGTGTGCTAACTTCTAACGTAGAAATTTTAGCATGCACGATCGAGGTCTGTGACAATATCACACACATATGGACATCCTAGCAAATATGCTACGATATTTGCTACTGTATACGTATACAATAGCAAATATCGTTTAAGTATATATAAGTCAATTCTACGTAGAATTGACTTATTAACATTCGATCTACTTTATATATCCAATCCGCATTGCGAATACTCAAAACATGCGTCTATTGTAACTATTAGCAAGTTTCATTGTGCTCCGGTATAATCAGATTTCATCGACCACAGCGTATCAAATGTCGGTGGAATTAGGAGCGAACTATCATGCTAGATTTACACGCTACGCGAGGAGCTTAGCCAATACGAGTTTCAAGCTTAAAATACTGCGGGCCGCTTTTGCCGTACAATTGTCGGGGAGTTGCTTTTCTTCCCAAAACCTGACAAGAAGTATTTGAACTAATTTTAACACTTGGATATCATTTCGGTAATGTAATTGCCTGGAGTAAGCAAGAAGCATTATATGCAAAAGTGGGTTAACACATTTGTGACTAAACACACTAGGCCGAAGTTACGCTGCCGAAGTTCGGCATGATTACAACCTACAAGATATTCTCAACGTCGGATGACATATCACGTCGAAAAAACGTTGCGTCATAGTCGCCGTCGTCCGTCGGGCGGAAGTTCGGCGGTCACGTTTTGTATGACAACACATAAACTTCGGTCGCGTAACTTCGGCCCAGTGTTTCGTACACCTCCCAGCCTGCTAGTCAATGTGCTGTACGCTATAAGGTACAAATTCTCGGTGCGTCCGTAGGTGTTGCAGGATTAGGCATGGAAGTCACGAGCCGCATCTATAACTCGATTAGCCGATGGATAGTCGCATTAGAATGGTGGCGCTGTTACGTGAAGATCATACTAAGCGTGCATCATCAGAAGCCACAACTCTTCGATATTTCAACCTACAGGAGTCAGGAACAAAAACAAAGTGATAATAATAATTGAGTTAAAAATTGAGTACCCTATAAAAATTTAGGAAAAGAAGCACAGAAAGAGTAATTTAACCTTGTATGGGTAAATTCATGAAGCTAGAGCCCATTCAAATTCTATTTAACTTACACATCCTAAAGTGTCATCCGAATCGAAGCTACAAAATCAAAATAGTTTGGTACTAGCTATTCGATATATATCCGACCGCTAGTTTACCGAAGATATAAAACCGGGAAAAAATATTTTTTAACGATCTTAAATTTCTGCGCCGACCTTATAAATACCACTCAAATCAATTCCAATATAAAATTCACACATCAATGGCATTTCAAAAGGTAATCTAGGTCTCATCAAACACTGGCCTCGTACAAACCAGCCTGTGTGCTGCATGTTAACTCTACTAATTAAAGATACTGCCCACATACTCAAACCGCATTCGATATTTTCGACCGCAAAGTTATTTAACAAAATTCGTTGAACCAGAGGTTCTAGTTAATTAAACGATTGCATTACAAAATGTTTGAAATTTAAATTACACAAGTAGAATTTCGACTTCATATAAAATAAATAAAAATCCACAAATTTAGACACTTAGTAAGAAAAAAAAAATTGTAATGCCTTTTTTCCCTAACCGTCCCCTAACACTGAATACTTTCTGACAAAACTCGTATGCGCCGTCTAAGTTCTCTGACCGTATAGAATAATCCGACATGTAAATGTTAATAAAATCACAGGTAAACTTAATGGCAGCTAAGAGTACACTTAGCGTTAGGAGCTGGCTGGTGAAAACAGGCATAACGCTCCAACATCCAACCCTTATGTCAGTTCCATGCATTTATGATCGACAACGACTCTATAAAGAAAGCGTTTTAGGAAGAAGCTCTACTATGTCATCGGAGGTGCCATGAGTTTTTCATATCCCATAAAGTTTCGAAGTCTAATTTCGCCGTCAAACTATCGATTGCAATCAGTCTAAGTGCCCCCCGGTGCACAATCCATTGAATTGAAGATAAGTGTAAACAATTCAACACAATGGGTTTCCGTTGGTCAAGCGTTGGTTTTCACAATGCGTATTGTGCTAAAATGTAAAGCTATATTTTCTGGGAGGTTATTATCTAACGTTGACATGCGTCACAAATATGCATTTGTGCGGCCGGGGACGTCATATGTGGCTGGCTACGTGTTAAATGCCCCGTAGTTGACTTTTTTATGATATTTAGGGGGCAAGCGAGCAGACGGGTTACCTGATGGAAATAAACTGCCGTCGCCCATGGGCACTCGTAACATCCGAAAAGTCACAAGTACCTTGCCGGCCTTTATGAGGGAATAGGGAATGGGAATAGTGATAGGAGGGGGATTAAGGAAGTTGGGCCACCGGTAAACTCACTCACTGAACGAAACACAGCAGAACGCTGTTTCATGCCAGTTTTTGTGAGGCCGGTTTAGCCGACCCATCCGCGCCGAATCATGGCTCTCCCACAAAAATTTTAACTTTTACGTTAAAATAAGAACCCGGCAGGTGAAAATAAATGCATTTTTAAAGTTAATTGAATAGAGTGTCGGAATTTTCGTGTTAGCATTTTCGCGGCAGCTTCTAGACTAGAAAGGTCAATGGCCGCTGGTGTCAAATCATTTTGACTTTAAATGTTCTGGAGGTACTTGCAGCCGCTCTTACTCGCAAAAAACCTAGATGCTACTCAAGGAACAAGTCTCCCCGAGCCTGCACATATGTGCGGACTTGTTCCTGATTATATTTACTATTAACATTCACAGACCGACCCGTCAAAAAAACAAGAAGACATATCACATTACTGCAACCAATACTGTAGCCACAATTCCAAACAGGAAGCCTATCGATAACAAGATAAACAAAATGCTGTTAGGATAGATAAGGAGACAAGAATTTCTTTTGGTAGCAGGAACATCCGATAACCGAGTAATCGTAGCGTTATCGAAAGGTTTAAATGAATGCCGGACATATTAATTACTTGAAATTCGATGATCTTTATACCCTTATAGATTCATCATGTCTGTCTGTCGGTCCGTATGCAAAAAAAAACATTTTTTTTGTTTAGGTCAACTTATTCAACCTCCTTCAAATATATTGAAAGACGCTTTAAATCCAAACGATCAATTATATTGCACAATAATACGAACTGATCGATGTTATTACATTTAGCCGGAGAATAGTATTGATCCCGTGTACCCCACATTAATACGAAAAAATTGACACAGACTGAAAAATATTGAGCAATACTATCAGTATTGCTTAATACATGCTACACGATGTGATATAAAAATATGGTGCAATAAAAATTAGCTTGCTCAAACTTCTCTTCAATCATTGAGCAATCCTCAACATTAACCCTAACCGATCAATTTTATTGTACAATCAGAGAAGTTGAAAGAGATACAGACGGATGGATCTAAGTAATTTGGCCGGGTTATGTCAAACTCAGCAAGCAATCACGACTTATATGGAGGTGACATATGTCATACAAATGACATTTCAGGAGACAAAAAAAACTGATTATATATTTTTTTCTCAGTAATTGTACAAAACATGTTATAAGTGAATTGTTACCTATTCAATAGCCTCATATCTAGTTTTGTACAATTACTAGGAAAAAAATATAATCAGTTTTTTTGTCCAATGAAATGTATCCATTTATAAGATACGAGGTTGAAGCAGTAAGGCATCGATATTCCGACCAAATGACGTAGATCCGTCAACTGGCTCTATTTTAATTTCCCTTTTGATTTTATGCAAATTTTGTAACTAAATTAATTTCTGAGTCTAATATCGTACTGCCTATTTTGGCTTGTTTATTGCTTTTGCAAAAAGTCGGCTGATTTGAAAATTTGCAATATTTGACTTGGAGTTTTGGTTGGTAACTATAGAAAGTAGGAATCAGCCTACGCAGGAACGATGAAATTGATTCCTGACCAGTTGAATTCATTGGTCGAAATGTGTCAAAATAATAAGTTATATTTTGACATAACGCGACGAAGTTCCTTAGCTTTAAAACTGACAGTACTTATTTACCCCCCATAAAGTGGTTCCAATGCAAGTATATTTTCTATGTATCCACGAGAAAACACCACTTAAAGTATCATAGAGCAGGTTAACACACAGTTTTAAATAAAGGCTCATTTTGACTATTATAAAGTCACATACGATGCGGGCAACCAATTATGATGTTAGAACAATTTGTTCAACAAGATAAATGTATATGAATAATTCAGCCTAGTCAGAGGTTGATTGAGAGAATCCTACATTCCTGCCACTTTAAAGTACAGTAATTGAGGCCTTCAATAAAACACACGATGAAAATAGTAGCCCTATTTTCATCGTAGATAAACTTTGTAGATAGATAGTTGATAATCTATGTATATAATAAAATAGTAAAATTGGCGTGTCTTTACAATTAATATTTTTACAAACTAATCAATGTGGCTTAGGAAGAGTAATAGAACACAAATCGACAATCAAGTAGTCTGTTTGTCTGCTTGCGCCGTGCTAGTCTCCAGAACTACTGAACGGATTCGAATAAATCTTTTTTTTATTTAATAACTGTTACAATCCATAAGAAGAACATAAGAATCCATTTGTAACGTAGCGTTCTCTGTGAAAATAACAGCACTAAATTACATAATGGGAAATGTCCCAACGTTATGAATTTCCTACAAAAATAAACACAACTCTCACAGCACTGCTACTTTTAGATTCACCTCCTAAATATATACATGAAAAACACATGCCCTCTTTTTTACTTCTGTTACACCCCCTAGAAACTCTAACAGCGTAGGGTTAAGACATCATAGACTATAGAAAAGCGGTCATCGGCTCCGAGATTATCTTGTCCGATACAAGAACGGTTAAATTAGAATCAATTGCTTTCTAATGACCCGTAATGAAATGATTGTCCCACTCGGAGTGACGGCGACAGGGACGTAGCTACTGTGCCAATTACAGGGGGCCCACGCGCGGGGGCTCCAAAAGTGGGCGGGCAAAAATTATTTACTTTCCGTTGTTTTTACTTCACAAATGACAAAATTAAAAATCTGTAGTACCTATACTTACTACCTATAACTACTAATTTATACTTTCTTATATTATAAATGCGAAAGTGTGTCTGTCTGTTATCTCCTCACATCCAAACAGCTGGGCCGATTTTGCTATAATCTGGCATGGATGTACTTTGAGTCCTTGAGATGGATATATCACATAGGATACTTTTTATCTCTCAAAATTTACAGTTCGCGCGATAAACGTAAATTTTGGCCAAACGGATTAGCAGGCATCATGTAGTCTTTAATATTCCGTCGCATGCGTTTCTAAAGCCCCCACTCACATTTTATACAGGCCTCGTCCCTACTACGCTTCTGGATGGCGAAAGCGCATCTGCTCTGACAGGAAGCTGGTTCAAATCATTGTGTCGATTAACAAGTACGATCTATTTTAAAATCTTGTGTAATTCTTATACGCTCTTAAGTTTGTACGAATGGAAATAACAGTTTAAAAAGTATTTATACTGTATTAATGTAATCAGAAAAAAAAAAGAAAAATAAAAGACAACCAGTGATTCAAAATGCAACTTTGTCTGGCATCAGAATGCAGGAAAAAAGGATCATATGAAATATGCATATCTCTTTTTGATATGCTACGGAAAATGGTAAAAATTTGGTTGACTTTTAATATGTCTATTAAAATTGTGTTGTATAACAAGTGTAAGTTGTAACTATTTTTAAAAGTTGCGCTTGCTGATAGATATAATATAGTTACCCCCTTATTTTAAAAATTATATTAAACCGTGTTTATTGATGCGAATCTTGTATAGACAAGATTCGCAGTCCCTTTCTGGAATATTGAAAACGTAACATGACAGAAAGGGACAATCGCTGTACCTTGATTAGCTGTAAAACATTGTTTAAATATTCTTATGAATGAGGTGGTTAATGTAGAATGAAAGAAAAAACTAACCTGCTATTTAAAACAAACGCAGTGTCTCATTCTGGCTCTGTACCAACATTGCCTTAAATATGTTTTTACATAAAATAATCGCAAAGATTAAATAACATGTTTTGGAGCACCGCATAAGTGGCGCTTGTGTTGAGAGCCAAATCAAGTGCCATTCAACACAAACGTTGTGGCTGGACAAATATATCATAACGATGATTATTGACTACGATCCCACGCATACAAATACTGAGATCAAGAGGATCAAGAGGACCGTGTAGCTAACTGACACAATACATAAGGCTTTAATTTTTTCATCCTGTATGCATTAACCTAGAGTGATGATTTTGTAGCATGTTTTTAAAATTAGCATAGATTTTGAATTATTTTCATTTTAGTGATTTCATTGAAACAAAAGTGGTCTAACGTTTTTATATTCACAATGATTATTTTATTTCAATGTAAGATTTTAGGAAAACGCCGCACAGTTCTCTAAAACTCATTCCTCAGTGCCACTTATGCACCATGTTAAGAGTTTCAGGTAACTAAAGCTAACTTTTCTTTTGCTGCATGAAACTGCAACCGGCAAAAGCCACTTCATAAACTAGGCTAATGACTTTTGATTTTTACTAGAGTTATTATATCCAAATTCCTGGTAAGTATTATGAACCCACGAACGCAATTGAAAACCACGCGGGAAAACCAGGAACGCCACATTTTTTTTAAACTGACTTTTTAATGCCATCTGTTAGCTTTTTAGTGTATCGTTCTATTATAAAAATCATAATTGAGCAAAATCGTCGCAGTCAACTGTTACAGTTCAATTTATAATTCTTTGTACAGTACAGGCTTTATATAGACTGTTAAACTATATAAAGCTGTTTTTCTCTTACTTGTACTTTTTTGTTATTCCTTGTTTTTCGCGCGTGGTCTTTAATTACAAATTTTCCTTAAATTTAGGTACGCTGCCAATTCGCTCCTACATTCAAGGCTCATAGTTCATTCATACGAAGCGTAATTAGTGATATTAATGGTGAATATTAAATTAATGTTATCCACACAACGGGCACGGTTGTTAGCAATTAACATTAATATGGCTACGAGCCTCTTTAATTTACACTATGAGGGGAGTATGAGTCAGACAGCAACATTCATTACACAAGAATCTACAATGATACGATATGGTCTTAAACAATTGTTACTTATCTTTGAGTTTACGTACTTAAGGGAGCTTGAGTAACCAAACCATGTGACTTGTCACATAAGTTCAAGCTTTCGTTAGTGGGGGAATCAACTTTTTTTTGTACCGCAATTTCTGCCTTTACGAGTTTAAACCGTAATAATTACTAATTACTAATACCTAGTTTAAATCTAATCATATGCACAACCTGCTCCTCACAGAAAACTGGCGTGAAACGGCGTTGTGCTGTGTTTCGTTCTGTAAGTCAGTTTACCGGTGGCCCAACTTCACTAATCCCCTATCCCTATTCCCTCATAAAGGCCGGCAACGCACTTGCGACTCGCGAGTGTCCATGGGCGACGACAGTTTCTCTTCATCAGGTAACCCGTCTATTTTATAACATGTTCTTCAGCTTTCTGTTCCTCTTAAAGTACGCATGTAATATTAATTGAATTTTCAGTACTACATTTCCATTTCATTTATTCATCATTCATCATTATTTCTGGCTAGTCACGCAAAATAAAGGTAGGTAGTACTGTGTAAGCAATACTAGCTATTATATTACAAGTACTTACAAAGTATAACCGTGATAAGTGGTAAGTAGTGAGTAATTTCCGTCGTAAGTACATTGTTAAGTTAATATGACTAATACTAATGGCCTACATAATGCATACCATAAGTACGATTGTATTATGTAAATATATTTAGTAAGGCGTCCCGTCCAGGCAAAATCATTGTCATAAGCATGGATTGTATAAGAACGAATGTGCTTGTTTTTATTTAAAACTAGCTGACCCGGCGAACTTCGTCCCGCCTAACAGTCAATGATCTTCTTGCACTTCGAAGATTATTCCTCTGTTTATCTGTACGATAAGCTCGACGGTTTTTCGTTTCTGCACTCGCACAAAACTTTCAACACATAGACAATAGCTGGTCAAGAAAAATCATAGACACTTATAAAAATATATTTACATATTTAAGTTTAGTAAATTAAGATTTTTAGCAATATTTCGCGAAATTAACCTCAAACTGTTAACAAAAATGCGGGTTGAGAACCTCGACGCGCGTTTCGCCCCGGGCGTCTTCAGAATATGGACTCTACGAACAACGTCCGTTAAAAAAAAATTTAGTTTACTAAACTCAAAGCTATGAATTTCCGCAAAGTAACGCCTTATTCTATTAACTATTTACACATTTGTTAACCTGTAGAATAAATTTTAGGTATTATTTTCGGAAATAAGTAATTACATAATAAATAAATAATTTACACAAATTAATGTGTAAAACAAACAAATATAACAGTTAATGAACTTTCGAGACATTTTACACAAAATAAATTTCTGAACGCACACATGAATAGTTACAGTGTTTGACAGGATTGGATTGGCGAATGTTTGACATGTAACAATCAAATGAGAATTTATCGAAGTGATTAACTATTTATTACACATATCAGTTTTCATTGTTTTTAAGATGTATTCTGCTATTCGGGGCGGAGACAAATCCAACGAATCGATAACCTTGAAAATTAGTTCAGCAGATCTCGAGTTATAAGTGTTGTAATGTATATATTAAATGTTTATTTATATTGTTATGTGTATGTTTATCTTATTTATTTATGTTTGCACGCCCTATCTAAATATCTCCTTAAACATTTCCCTCCATAGGACTGCTGGAAAGAAATCTCTGTTAGAGTTAAGCAGTACCTGTTGTTTCTTTTATGTATATTTTCCTTTTGCATGATGCAACAACTAGTAAATAAATAAAAAATTTTGTAGCAAGTTGCAAGTTAAGTCACTTAAAATTTAGTTAACTACTTATCTACTTAATACGTGTAAACCAGACATATTGGCCCGTTACACCGCTTAGAGATTATTTGACAGATACAAGTTTATTTGACAGATTACATATAGAGAATCTGTCAAAAACAGTAATGGATAGCCTAACAGAAACATTGACAGTAAGTTTCGATAACTTCTGTGCGAGCTCATTTTAATTTAGATGTAAACAATACCTGGCTCGACCGGAGACCAAGGCCTAACGGAAAACCGGCGTGGAACAGCTATTGCGTTGCGTTTCGCCAAGTTAGCATTGAACTCCCACAAAAGGCTGGTAACGCACTTGCAATTCTTCAGGTGTTCAGCGATGATAGTTGCTGTCCAACAGGTTACCGGTCTGCTTTTTTGGCGCTGGTAAATTTTCTCGCTCTATAAAACACAGCGTTCCACGCGGGTTTTCTGTGAGGTTGCAGTATTTCGTCGTTCTAGCCGGCCCGTTCGCGCCGAAGCATGGCTCCCACATAACTTGAGCAATCTATACAGTAATCTAATTAGTAGTTTCAAAAAAAGTCTTACGTCAAGCAATAATTTCATACGTCATTAATTTTTGAGGTTAAATCTAAGATGGCGCCATCTTGAAAAGATTGCGCAATTGAATGACATGAATTATGAATACTGAAATGAAACGAAATATATTTATTGCATAAATGTAGTGCTTAGCATAGATCTTAAAATCATAATACACATAGCTTTTTCCCGCGACTCTGTCTGCGTGGATTTCTCCTGTTTTCCTGCATTTTCCGACGTTTTCTTCGCTGTAAGCTTCACGGCCGAGACCTTTACAACGAATGCTAAACCGTGGAAATCGGCTTTTGCGTTCTGGAGTTAGAGCGTCTGGAAGAAGACCCGACTTATTTCTATACAAGGTGTAACTAAATTAAGTGATAATATTTAAGGGTGCGTAAGTGTTCCCTATGTAGAGTTTACTGTGAAAGTGGCAGAGCTGAAAGCGAAATATTTTTTTTTGCGATTTGTATGGGTAAGTGCGCCAGCGACAAGAGTTTCCCAATACAAATTACAAATTCGTGACAAAAGGAAAACTCTTGTCACTCCTCAAAATAATATTGAAATAATAATAATATCTATGGACCCTTTACACCACGTCAGTCTGGCCCTGTGGTAAGTACCCGAGGAACTTGTGTTACAGGTTACCAGACAACGGAAATATATTTAATACATATTTAAGATTTTTATCATATGATACCCATATTAAATACACATCCAAGACCCAGGAACATTGAAAAACTTTTTTGACTGGAAGAAATTTCATACTTTTACGTCTACGCGTCTTTTGTAAAAAGAGGTACAAAGTTTTCCGCTCACGTAATATATATTCTTTTAGTATGTGTTTAAATATTAATTAGTAAAATTTTTTAATTATCATGATTCCAATTTAATATAATTATAAAAAAAATAAATTTATATAAAGTTATTGTTGCACGCCACCAGGGTAGTTATTATGATCTCATATCCCCAGCCAAGTTCCAGCCGGTCAGCAGTCACGTGACACTAAATACGTGAAGTCTGACGTTCCCTAATGTCACCGACATGTTTACAATCCGTTCATAGACAACCAAACTAGTATTAATTCAGTTATTATTCTAATAAGACGTTGTAATACGAAAAAAGAACA
>JAOTAV010035267.1:0-19135 GCA_026546445.1 Cyclargus thomasi
ACACAAGTCCTTAGGGTACTTAGCACAGGGCCAGACTGACGTGGTGTGAAGCGTCCATAGATATTATTATTATTATTATTAATATCGGGTCCGCTATTTTTAATTTAAAAATAAGTCGGCTTTTCCTCTCTGACGATATAACTTTAGAACGCGCGAAACGATTTCCACTGTTTTGTATTTTATATAGTAGTACGTCTCGGGTTCCCTGCGGTTTGCAGCAAAAAAAAAAACGGGAAAATTTCAAAAGAAAAGTTACCACGCTTAGTCGAATTTATGTATTAAAAGGGTATTCTTATGTGCCACAAATCAATGAAAATAATATTTATTAGAGCGTTTTTTTTTTGTAATTTGTATAAAAGCATGAGTAAGCATGTTAAGGTTTATACTGAAGCAACAATGCCCAAGCCTCAAACTACATGTCAACGAACTTTCTTTGTTGTTTTCGTCATATTACGAACAATCAAGTAACTGTCTGACGTGGACCACATAAAAAGAGTAAAAAACCGTTTGCCTCATTCGTCTACCTGAAATGATACTTTGAACTTTGAGGCTTGGAAGGTTGAATATGAAACAAGTTAATCTACCTTTTACAACGCTACATTAGCTACTATTCGGTATAAATTTCATACATATTATATACGAAAGTGCAGAGATAACAATTAGGAGTTGTTTGATCGAGAGATAAAATAAATTTTGTTATTTTTCCCGACGTAAAATCAATGAAAGAAAATTTTGCTCTAGAGAAAGAGGAGAGTAGTGCTAGGTTAAGCCTTTTTCCTAGCTTTTTTTTAACTTGCCGTGTTCATAACTATGTTTCTTTGTACGGATCAAAATCTGAAAGCAATTAGTTCGTTAAATCGGGCAGGACAACTTCTGTCGGGTCCGTAAGTAAATTACAATATCACACATGGAACCTCTATAAAGGCTTGGCCGTATGAAGGCCCTAAAGTATCATTACAGTTTTGCAGCACCCTGTATAAGTTGTTTTCTGTCTGTATGTACACTGTGGTCTGTGGCGAGCCCCGGCCGCCCTTGACACGCGCTCCGGGGCAGCTCGTAGCGTACTGCGATTCTTTTCACGGATCAAATATGTTTTTAATATTCCGAATCGAAACTGAGCAACAAGCGAACAAGCTCTGTTAATTGCAACTTGTGATATTGTGATCGTGTGTGGCTGCCAGCGATTTTAATTAACATCACATTGAGCGGTGACCTACGCAGTAACTAGAGTATTTATTATACAAATTCATTCGCACAATTATTTTATGAGCGTTGTCATTAGGGAATTTGCGTGTAAAACAAAATTTATTGAATGCAAATTGTAATGATAGTGGGCCTAAAGATATACAGAATCACAAAAAATCTCTGAATTCTGTTGAGAAATAAGTAAGATATTAGCGATGTAAGTTTTCTACCCATCTCTTTCTGTTAAAACGTAATTTAGTATGAACTTTGTATGCAGTTTATGGAATTTGACATCACAATTAATATCGGATCTCTTTTTCTAACTAACTACTTTAAAGGCTTGTAACTTTGTTGTTTTCAATTTTACTAAAAAACACTGATTGGACTACATCATTTTTCATTAACTTAAGATTTACTCAATTAAATAATAAAAAAACATGCATATTCCCTTAACTAACTGGTAAGCTATTGTGTATAGCTTACCAGTTACCACATACTTGGTTAGTGACAAGTTATTGGACTAAAATTGGTTGTAGTGTAGCTGTTGATTGTTGTATATTTATAGGGAGAAAGGTCCAAGGTTGACGTCTACTATTTAATGGCATCGGTATTCGTTTACTCAGCGGAAACCGTAATTTTTTCCACAACGAAACCTATCCTGCATTCATTATAGCTGACTCTTACAGTATCTTCGTAATCGGTCTAGGCGATAAGCGGAACGAAGGAACAATCAGACAGACTTTCATAACAATATCATCTGAGAGTTGACAGCAAATTTTTAATAGGTATTTGAGGCAAACTGAAACTATGTCATAGTTTAACTCTCAAATAGTTAGTTTAACTCTAAAAAATATATTTTTGAGATATTTTTTTTACTTTACGTAAAATGTAGCGTAGGCCCCGCTTCTCACTAGCTTAGTCTGCATTTCCGTATTCGGGTATAATATGAGAGATACATTACAGGCTTGCCTCAAATACCTACTCAAAAAGTTGCTACCAGCTCTCGGTTTATAAGATCAATAAGGTTGATAGCTTAAAGTATCATATCACGTCCCCAGAGGCGCTAAAGCTGTACGGCACGCGGCTATCGGAGTGGGAGCGCGCGGAGATCCGCAAGTACCCTGAGCTGTGGTATCTGGGGCTGGAGGCCAACAAGGTTCAGGCGCGCGCAGACCTGCCCAACAACTGCGGCTTCGACGACGAGAACGGCAGCTATACGAAAGTGAGTTTTATACAGGACAAAGCAGCTTAGTCAGTCGTACTAGCAGCAATGTGCTGGCTGAAATAAAAGCGACAGCTCCTATCTATTGCAGTAGCACGTTAGGAATACCACCATATGACATCGTATACTTCTCTTTGTCGTCACGTCGCGCTACAACAAAAAAGTTTTTATATGCTTGTATGGAAAAGACTAGACCATAGCCTTTAATCATAAAAATAATTCATACATAAAATTGGCTCGTTAGATAAATTAAAGCAATTTTATATAATTAGAGTTATCACAGACAAGGAGCGGTGAATAAATGAAAATTTTCAACAATTATGGCAATTTGATTTAAAATGTTATACTTTAGTTAATCAAACGAAAATTACTTAATGAATAAAAGTTTTCAGTAAGCAAACTATATCCATGCAACGTTCATACCTAAAGTGGATTAGGATACTAAAACACACACCATCTTACTAATATTTTCAACTTTTCAGCAAATCCACGACCACATAGCGTACAGGTACGAGATATTAGAGGTGATAGGGAAGGGCTCCTTCGGGCAGGTGATACGGGCGCTGGACCACAGGACGGGTAGCCAGGTGGCCATCAAGATCATCAGGAACAAGAAGAGGTTCCACCACCAGGCACTGGTAGAGGTGAGGGTGCTGGATCACCTCCGGCTCAAGGACCGGGAGCAGACGCACAACGTCATACACATGCTCGACTACTTCTACTTCAGGAACCATCTCTGCATCAGCTTCGAGCTGATGAGGTGAGTTCAATTTGTTTGTTAAGTCATTGATTATATGGTTCAATACCTCTCAGGTCTCAAATGTTTGGATGGATTTTCCCCACTTTTTTGGCATATCATCCACAAATGTCATTTATAAATGTAATTTCAGAGTAGGACTGAAATGACATAATTTGTTACATGGAGAAATTGAAACGGAGTCTACGCCATTTGGTCGGAATATGTCGATCCCATGTAAGTTGTGACCTGTTGGCTGTATTTGACAGAACGGGACCAACTAACTTAGATCCACAATTTGCATAGAATAAAAGTCTGAACCAAACTTTAATAAAATATTTAAAATTTTACTTTAATAAAATATTAAATATTCCAGCATAAACCTGTACGAACTGATAAAGAAGAACAACTATCAGGGGTTCAGCCTCTCCCTAATCCGACGGTTCGCCAGCTCGCTGCTGCGCTGTCTCCGGCTGCTGGAGGCAGAGAACATCATACACTGTGACCTGAAACCTGTAAGCTTCTGTAGTACGTCTAAATGACTTTATAGTTAAGTAATATGGATTTCCATCTAACTCATCCATGTTTAGATCCCTTCAGGTTGAAATGGAACGGTCAATCTTTAATTCTATCAGTATACAAAAAGTAATGACCACACCAGATTGAGTCCCACTTTTAAATTGCAATAATTCATGTATAAGATTCTGTAGTCTCAAATTCAAATGGTCAAATCTGAACTGACCTTGATTCTCTTTCAGGAGAACATCCTGCTGAAGGCGCGGGGCAGTTCATCCATCAAGGTGATCGACTTCGGCAGCTCGTGTTACACGCACGCGCGGGTATACACCTACATCCAGTCGCGGTTCTACCGAAGCCCCGAGGTCATACTCGGCCTGCCCTATGGCTCGCCAATCGACATGTGGAGCATGGGTTTGTTCTGTAGCATATCTTTATGAAAATAGCAGTAGCAAGCTTGGAAGTGCTCGTCCACCTAGTTACCACCATACCGCCAACTTTGGCGACTTTATTACTCACTGAGATTGATAACTTAGAATAAGGAATTGGCCAGGAAATGTATGCTTTATGGGCTTCATTAAATTACATGTATAAGTAAATAAAAAAAATATATAAAAAATCTGCACGGTGAATGCGGTCGATAGAGAACTTGCTTGAATAATAATAAAAATATAATGATCCATTCCACCTCAGTGAATTTGTAAGTAAAGCCTTACTAATGAATATAAAGGTAATAATTAATGTTTATATTAATAAATAAAAAGTTAAAGGTCAGTTTAGTTTCAACTTATGTTTACGTATTCTAAGAAAGTAAAGCGGAAACTTTGGCATTTTCTATTATACGTGCAGGCCACTGACCTGTTATACAATTAATTGACACTATTAAGCGAAGTATACCGCCAAAACGAGACTCGCATTCATTAGCTCAGTGTTGCTGTGTTCATTACCGTCGCCTTTAGCCAGTAAACTGCAAACAACATTGAAAAGCCAAGTAATCAGTTATAAATTATTGAGAAATGTTAATATATATAATTCTTGTATGCGTGTGTTTATCACTGAACTACACCTAAACGAGATGTAACGATTTTTACGAAATTTATTGTGTGTTTTTAAGGGGACCCGAGAGTTGGTTAGATTCACAAGGTAGCTCGCCAATGTTATCTTTAGTAGTTATACATTTTTCAATGACTAATATTTTTTCTTTATTGCTTGCACCAGAAAAGAAATAATTAAACATTGATAAATGGTCATACACCAATAAGTTTTCTTTTTAGGCTTTGTAAAAAAGACTGCAGTTTAATTTAAAATTCAATTTGTTTCGATCTCTAGAGTTCAATGCAGTTTTAGTTCCACCAATTGTGAAAATGAGCTAATCTGCCGTGTTAAGTTGTCTAAGCTGGCAACACCGGCAACATTGTCGGCACAAGATATTGGTATTTAGTATTTACGAATTGCACACGGCCAATGTCGCCTTTCTCCCGCTTTCTACGGTGTTGTGCAATACGACGTTATGACATCTCGGCATAATATGTCAGCCCGGGGCAAAGTTCTAGAGTGAATGCTTCAACGACTTGCCGCGGGTCATACTTTGGCAAGAATGGTCCGGCTCGACCGGAGTGATACCACGGCCTCACAGAATACTGGCGTGAAACGGCGTTGTGCTGTGTTTCGTTTAGTGAGTGAGTTAATCGGTGGCCCAACTTCCCGAATCCCCTGTTCCGATTCCCCCATACGACCGGCAGCGCAGTTGCAACTCTTCGGATGTCACGAGTGTCCATTTAATTGCTTACCATCAGGAAACCAGTCTGCTCGCTTGCCCCCGTAAATATAATTAAAAAAAGTTTATAATAGACTGATGAAATAAGGAAACAAAGCAACGCGATCTCTTTTCTAATTCTCTATATTTATGGACGTTATGCGTTAGAGATTTTTTTCTCACACTCTATCGTACTCTATGATTAAGAATCGGGGGCAGAGCTTTGTTACACAATCATATAAATTTTTAGCTTATCTTCTCGAATCTTGTAATTACTCGTTAATAGAGATATAACATTAGTTTCAGCCCTTACATAAAGCTGAGATTATTCAACGTTTTATATAAACGTAGCTTTCGTTAGATGTAAGCGCATGATTAGGAATATAGAGTTGTTGACTTGAGCTTATGTACAGGTATATGCTAGGGATTTTGATTGGTATCACTTGAAGCAGATAAGAAATAAAAAAAAAAAAATTATGACATTTAGGGGCAAAGCGAGTAGACGGGCGGCGGTTATCTGATGGAAAGCATCTGCCTTAGCCCATGGACATTGTGACATCCGAAGAGTTGCAATTGCGTTGCCGACCTTTACGAGGGATTAGGGATAGGGGATTGGGGAAGTTGGGCCACCGGTAGACTCACTCACTAAACGAATTACAGTACATCGCCGTTTCATACCAGTTTTCTGTAAAACTTCTGAAACTTATATTTAATTATGGGCCTGTTTCACCGCTTACTGCTAATGTTTCTGTTAGGTACCTAAAACCTTTTTCGACAGATTCTCCACACAACATCTGTCAAGTACAAGTAGTGGATAGACTATCTGTAAGCGGTGAAACAGGTCCTAAGTCTCGAATACGGTGATATCTAAGTTTGCCTGTTTACGAATACTTCGATCCTTTATCTAAAACTTATCTAAAACATCTGCAAGCAAACCATATAAGTAGTACATGAGACAGATTTCAAATTTAATTTAGACCCCGGTGACTAACATAAAGAATCAAAATTTAAGAATGTGGAAAGGAAACATGTTATCATATTTTGTATTGTTTTATATTAAAAAAAATTCAAAAAAGAAAACACTAAGTTTTCCTAATAAACTAAAGTAAAATCTTTTCAGGCTGCATCCTGGCGGAGCTGCACACTGGGTACCCCCTGTTCCCGGGGGAGAACGAGGCGGAGCAGCTGTCCTGCATCATGGAACTGCTGGGCCCGCCACCACCAGACCTGCTGCTGCACGCTACAAGGAAGAGGCTATTCTTCGGTACGTGGACACCACGGAAAGCTGTTCTGTCACTTCAGTAGCTGTTATTGATGATAAACTATCGAAGAAATTGATTAGCAGATAGATGACCTACGGCATTTGGTCGGGTACTGTCAATTTAATGTTTATCGTGAACAGTTTGAATATGAATCAATTTCTCTGATAGTACATTGTCTTATACTACAAGCTATAAAGCTTTAAGCGCGGAAGGTCGGTTACATGAGATAAATAATATTAAGGAATATGTCCTTTGTAGTATTTTCATACTGGCAAGCAAGCATGTTACTTAATGCATTCAATTTTGATTGTATCTTTATGTGTTCTGTGACATCGAGTGTGTGCTTTATGTCTTCCGTCGATTTAGAAGATTTCCTGTTTGAGAGTAGAGCTCTCGACGCGGTTTAACTGCTCGAGTAACTGTATCTATCCACAGACTCGAAGGGCTCTCCCCGCGTGGTGACGAACTCGAAGGGTCGCAAGCGTCGGCCGGGCTCGCGGACGTTGTCCACGGCGGTCCGCAGCGACGACCCCGCCTTCCTGCACTTCCTCCATAGATGTCTAGAGTGAGTACCACCGATACTAATGACTAATCTCACTAACTCTCTGGTCTCAGGAGAATAACAGTTTGAGACCATTTTTGGCATCACACAATATAATGTGGATATATTGTAAAACCTTTGTATTTAATTGATTTAATGCTGTCTTGTGTTATGTGCAAAATAACGTATTATTCTTAATCTATACATATAATAAAACAGTAGAATTGGAGTGCTTGTACATTTAGTATTTCTACAAAGTGATTAATGTAGGGGTGCTAAGGAACAGTAATAGAACACATATCGACAAAAAAAATTGTCTGTTTGTCTGTTTGTACGCAATAATCTCCGGAACTACTGAAGGATTTGAATAAATCTTTTTTTGTTCAATAGCTATTTACTTTAGGCAACATGTAGGATACCTTTTATCCGGGGAAAATGTACGGTTCCCGCGTGATATACAAATTTTCGCGCAACGAAGTTGCGGGCAAAAACTAGTACATAATAAGTAAGCAATAACATGTTCGCAAAACGCGCATTAGCTTGGGGACGATTTGTAGGAATTATTATTACTAGAGGTCACCCTGAGGACGAAATTCGAACATAAATATTTCCGAATTTGATCACAGACTTCAATTAGGCATAAAGGTCTCGTTACCAATCATTAAATTTTATTAAAAATTCACAGATTTCAACCATAGATAAAAGAGCATTTTGTGTATGATTTTTGTGTCATGTCAAAATATTGTAGTGTGCGTAGCGTTTTATTTTAAAAAAAATGTGCAAAATTAAAGAATATTGGTATCCCACGCTCATCCCCCGTATCAACTATAACTGGGAGAGATTTCACGCTTTTACATGGACCCGTCCTTCGTAAAAAGGGGTACAAAGTTTTCCGCTCGCGTATTAATATAATAATTATTATTACTAAGTCCTTTGCCGGCCCATTTTGAAGGGATAGGCTACGGGAAAAGGAATGAGGTGTACTGTATAGTGTAGGGAGTTGGGCATCCTGTTACCTACTTACGCTCGTCATTCACATGCCAGCTGGTAAAATGTGTAAAGGTTCGCCCTAAGTGGATGATAAATGAAAGTTTAAATGTTCGTAAATTTATATTAAGTATAAAATATGTATAATAAGTTTTACAATACACGTGACATAGGTGCGGGTAGGGCAGAGTACCTTTACGTAGCTTGTTATGATTCGACTGACTAAAGTATCTAGTGCAGTAACAAACAACACCATACACACAGACGTACAAATTGCGTATGTGCATAATCGCATACGCTGCACGCTACAAATGTAAAGACATGGAATCGCAAAACCTTCTTATAACTATAGTAAATCTGCATTCCTACGAAGAGTGCTTAGCAAATTAGCAAAGTAAATAACTAGTTTTGTACTAAGTTGCTCAAGCGATGTTTGAGTTTGTTGTAACCGAAGTGATAATTTTATGCGATTCTGACTATATTTAGAAATTTCACGTATTAGAAAGCTATAATTTAGCATGGGGATAAATATTTATGATGTTGACAAAAGAGCGTAATAAAACACAACCAGTACACGACTGGTTCCATCTTTACATCCATTAATTTATACGTCATTCTATGGTAATAATTTTACATCTACGAATAATTTTGTTACAATGTATTATAAATATATCCTGATAGAAAAGTTTGTCGCAATCTACGAAATTTTACATCGTAAATTTATTATTTACATCGTAAAGTATACATTTATACATCGAAGAAATTTATTCATAGGCAGTCGAAAGACCTATATTAATTGGTATCGATAGTGAGAGCGAGATTTATGGCTTAGAACACAACTAAATAACTTATGTCCCCATCTGTCTATGAATTAAATTTTTATAAAAATCTTTTTCTAAAAGTCGTCCAACGGTACTCTCGCAGTAGTCGTCTATTAGGAAACTCATTACGAAGTCATTATTCATCGCAATTACTCTATTAAAATTAACATAATTAGCAACAGAACAAGAAGATTGACCCAGAGTCGGTGTGGTTTACAACATTTTCTCAT
The DNA here is from genome assembly GCA_026546445.1 of Cyclargus thomasi. Lineage (NCBI taxonomy): Eukaryota > Metazoa > Arthropoda > Insecta > Lepidoptera > Lycaenidae > Cyclargus > Cyclargus thomasi. The sequence goes on from JAOTAV010035267.1 coordinate 9,257, forward strand.
TATTGTTATTAAAACATTAAACTATATTAATGTGTGATGCAATTATTTTTTGAGACCGAAGGGCACTCGTGAACAAGTACGTCAGCATTGTTTTATTTTCGACAACCATTGAAACCAGTTTCCGACAACCATTGGAATCATTATTCCAATTAAAGTTGCAAGATTTTATTCAATTATCTAGTGCGGGGTAGGACATAATATAGAGGTCGATAATGAATACAAGGGATTATCGTAAAAGAAATGTATCAAATTCGCAGTACACACAAATTGACTAGGAAACACACGGGAAAACTGGAGTGTACTTGAGCCTGGTACCACATCGGAGATCTTCGTATTATTGCTACAATCTTAGACATATCAATATTAAACCAAAGGTTGCTGATGGTATGTAGTTAATCAGCGAAGTAAACTGGGGTCTGGCAAATCCGCGCGCCACACCCGCGCCTGACTTTGGCCGTCTGACCCTAGAGAAAGTGCCGAGAGAAATCCGACGCGACGTGGGAATTGGACCCTCTAGCTTCTGAGCCTAGTACCGTACTAATATCACTTGTAGTGACCACCAATGAAACTGCATGTCAACAATGATCGCTGGATCTGAGTAATATCGAAGAATGATTTGGAGAATACATAGATATTTATTATGTATAAAACAGCTACACTTGAGCATAATAAAGGTACAATACAAATTGGCGATCTTACATCTATTCATTTATTTGTTACAATTTCTTACATCTACTTACAATTTAAGTTTTTGATATGCCCATAAACTCTTGTCGAGTTTGTCCAGACAAAACGTTCTCAAAAACGAGATTTTTATTTAGAGAATTACAATAATAAAAACTGTTTCTTTCTGCCAGCGATAGTAAAGTATTTATTTATACTTTAAAGCTGATGCTCCTTAGCGGTTATGACTTCAAACAAACATCTTAAATTTACCTTCTTTATTTATTTAAAACCTACTTTATTTATTTTAACTAGAAGGTTCTTATCTTAATTTTAGTAGTACCTTAGCCGGAAATGTACCTTCTGCAGAACGTATCTCATAACTTTATGACTTATGTGTTACATAACACGCTGTTTACTTCACATATAAAGTATGTAAATAGCAATGTTAATACCATATAACGCGTGCGGTATGTCATTTTCTTGCGCTCGAAACCGACACATTCTTTTCCCACATTACGGGCAAAAACGTCCAAAATGCGCACGCGCAGTGAAAGGTTACGGTTACGTAACCGAAGACAAGACCACCTGACTGCGACCAATATATACAAACATATCTCTATGCATTAAAGTTATACTTCCTTCAAATATGTTAGTAGAAGTTGGAAATATTTTGTTACTAGTCTTGCCTGCGGAAAGAATGAAAGGCGCAAAGGCTTCAGAATTGGATAATTGCGTTAGAGAAGGAATTATTTGGAAACTTGATGTTTGCTCTGGACTCGAGACCAAAAGTAGCCCTCTCATCTTTTTAGCTAAGTCTATACAAAAATCAAGGCCATTGGTTTCTTCGTTAGAGCGTGAAGGAAGGACAAATAAAGAAAAGAAACAATGTTTTTGTTTCTTTTCTTTATTTGTCCTAATTAATAATATTAAGTATGGAAATATGAATTACAGAATTCAAAACGATTGACATCTTAAAAAATATTTTGTTAATGATTTAGCTACATAAATGTGTGTTTTTTTTTTATTAAATTCTGAAATTCTTCATATCCTCGTTCATTTTTCAAATGCTTTTTACAAACTTTCGCCAACATATTTACCGGACTCTACCGGTAATGTTGACCCTCCGCGTAACCGCAGCACATAATTCTCAAGTCGCAACTTATACCGCACTTACACTTAGGCATTAACTGTGATTAAGAAAATGTCTCGTCTGCGTTGCGTCAATGTTATCTAACGAGTTACGTCATACGTGTAGGGTTGCCAGATCCAGTTTTCCAATTATCGTGATCGATTACCGATTTTTCGGGATTTAAGGTCTTCGGTCGGGAGGAATAAAAAATATACGAATCATAACTATCAAACATAATAAACACCTTGCACGTTCGGCACGATTCTGACTGAGTGGTTGTAAGTTTCGTGGTTGTAAATGTGAATTGTGGGACTTTTTTTTTTGGGGAACGGAAGAAGCCGGAAGGACTTAAAAAACTCGGGAGAACACCGCCGATTCCCAACCATCTGGTGACTCTACATACGTGTGCATGAATACCAAGAGTTTTCAGTTATTCTATCGCTTACGTGGGACTTTTGTGTTAGAGTTTCAGGGATCATTTGAAAGAATTCAAAGAGAAAGAGAATTCTGAGTTGTCTCTAGTTTCCGCTAGTGTAGAATGTCTGAGACAGTTTGTGGAAATATGTGGGGATGAAGTAAAATAGATATCATTATTCATATCACTTTAACTTAATGACACCGACTTATGTTAGCCGTCTACAACTAACTCAAGCTTATGTAAGGATCGAAAGTTAAGATTAGACCCGAAATAGAGAGCCTTGTTATTCCAACTGAACGCTGCGTTGTCTTGTCCGCTACTCGGATTTACGATCATTAATCATGTCGATAATCATTAAATCGGTGGTTCAATTTCCATTTGACGGACCTACGTCATTTGGTCAAATATCAAAAAGTAAGGCGCGATCTGTCGGCTGAGTTTGAGATAACGCGACCAATTGACTTAGATCCGCAATCTGTGTCTGGTAAGCTGAATTACCTGATTGTACATTGGATCTATATAGTAACTATAAGTATATTAGTTTAAACATAACGTCACGTTTTTATAAAACTGCGAGTTGTGCCCCGCAGCGTTATCGCGGCTTATAGAAAAATATATACTTTTCCGTTGTAAAAAGTAGCCTATGTGTTAATCCCGAGAAGCAGATAGCCACATGCCAATTTCACCGGAATCGGTCCAGCCGTATAAACTTGAAGAAATAACAAACACACACACATTTACCAACTTTCGCATTTATAATATTATAAGTGGGAAGTAGTATATATAATAAACGTTTATATATTCATTCACCTAATATTGTAAGATCCCATGAGTTTAAATGTATACTAGAGGTCGCCCTGTGGTCCAAATTTGACCATATTTCTAAAAATTTCAATTACAGACTTCAACCATAAACAAAAGAGTACTTACGAGTATGATTATCGTGCCATGTCAAAATATTGTAGTGTGCGTAGCGTTTTATTTATTAAAAATATGTCATATTAAAGCATATTCTAAAATAGTATTGATACTCCACGCTCCTCCTCCATGTCAACTGTCTGGGCGAATTTTCATGCTTTACATCTACGCGTCTCTCGTAAAAGGGGGTACAAAGTTTTCCGCTCAAGTATTGATATATAGATGATTCTGGGTTAAATATATCTTAGCTAAAGGACACATTTATAAATAAAAACCTTTTTTTGGCATATAACAGACCCGGGCTTGACCCGGTTGCGTATGTAACTTTTATCAATAACCAACCAAAACTTACCAGCCTTGTCGGACCAAAAACATTTCTATTTGTACCGCCACTCCCGATCTTAATTATAGCAACAATTATTATATCTTTCATAACTTCTTAATAACAAAAAACGCAACTTTAGTTGGTAAAAGTAGCGGCTGGGCTATAGGGCTTGCCTTGATCTAGATTCCCTATCTAGACCCCTCACTTACGACTGAAGATCTCGACACTTGTAGACAGGGACATCATTACAAAATATATCTTTTAACTTCTTTTTAAATACGATGAAATTAAACGAAGAACCACCGAAATAAGAGAGATATAATATTGTTTAATCTCAAAGAGATTTTAAGAAAGGGCATTGGAGAGACATTTATCTCAATGTCACACAAATGGCAAAGGATTCTTACTGGATGGTATTCAGTTAAAGATATTAGGATCTGTTTCACCATCTGATTAGTATCGGATAGGCTATTCGCGACTTATTTAACAGATAATTTATACTTTATCTGTCCGAACAGTTGTGTATAGCCTGTAAGGCACTTATCAGGAGACAGGAAGTACTAAAAGCTCTTATACTTTTTCATAACTATGTTCAAATCTAAACAGTTTGAAGGTCTGCGGAAAACGTTCTCGTATTGGTCTAATCTGAACCTGTATAAGGCCCGGCTAGCGGCTGATTTAAACGAAGCTATGTATTTACTAATGATATAATTAATGTATTTCGATTGCGAAGCACCTATTGCTGGAGTAAATGCCTAAACTGAGTTCCAAAATTACTTACGTGGTTTAAAATAATTGTATACTATAATGGTTTCACAGAGTGAAATTCATCTAGTATGAGAGTAATATTGTTGACTCTTGTCGTGTATATAGAACATAAACGATATTTTTAATTTTTATACGTGTCGTCTGCTAGGAAGTAATAACTATCGTGAATGTACATTTACAACATCAAGATAGTTTTCTAGAAGGTTCATAGGCGACAGTTCAATTTCGAATTTATTTTTCTGCAATCGCTTTATACTTATTTCTTTCCCAGATGGGACCCGAAGCGGCGCATTACGCCGACGGAGGCGACGCGGCACGAGTTCGTGACGGGTATGACGCTGTCGGTGGCGGCGCCCGCGCAGCCCCGGGCGCCGCCACGAGCCCGCGCGCTGCTGCACTCGCAGTCCGCCGGAGACGTCGCCGCCATGCTCGGCCGGGCGTGACACGACCCCTGAGCCCGCCTCGGCTCCTCACCCCTGCCATAGGCAAAAGTACAACTCATTTGTTCGCCAATGAACCCGCTCTTACGGATTACAGCAGGGTATTTACAGGCGTGTTCTCCCGACGACGCAGTTACTTGCAGGGGAACCGAATGCGATCCGTAAGGGTGATTCATTAGCTCCTCGGATTCTTGTAGACTAGATGCTCGCAAGGCTAGAAGGCCACACGCGTACGCCGCATTTTGGAGGTTACCTACTAGATTTGTAAGCATCTTTAGGCACAGAGGATACTTCTATAGTCTTCGCTTTTATGATCTTTGTTGAGCTGTTCCTGGATACGACTTAGACTCAGACTACACTGTGAGGTGCTGTCACTAATATCGTATTATCTGGGAGCAGTTTAGAGTTATTACTAGTATCTACATCTCGAGGCACTAATATACCTTAGATTCTACAGTTGAGTTAGAAATTACCTTACCGCGTGTATTTGTTTTTCGAATGTTTCCTTATAAGCCAACTCGAATTGTATAAACTTTCTCGGGAGTAAACTTGACTCTATAATATCTGATTTCTATCGCCGTTTAGAATCCAGACGGAGTTACGCAATGATTTCTACCAGTTCCGAAACGCGTCGACCTAAATACATTTTACCATTTCAAAGTTTAAATTCAAAACGAATGTTTCGCAAAGCTAAACTAGCTGCAGACTTCATCGATTCCAGTTTTACTGCGACAAATGTTGATATGAATCCTACTATGGCTTCATCTACAATTCTTCAACAAACAAGTCGCTAGCGACTTTTAGTCGTGAACGTAAATGATCCTCCGATCATCCGATAAGCGTAGTCTTGCCTAGATGGCCATTGAAATATAGACCGATTTCGCGATTTCGCGACGAATCGTGCTCAACGTTCAATCTCAAATATTGATTAAGCTCTTACATAGTCGAGGTAGAAGGGTTTATTTGATTATATTGATAAGTCCGGTCAGCGCAGACTAGCCACCGACAGTCGCGGCTGGTCGGTGGCTCGTATGTGCTGTGTCTATAGCGTATGTTTCTCGTCTATATAAGTTGACTGGGTAACGTCTAGTATACTTCGATAAATGTTTAGACCTTTGTGATCGAGTAGTTTTTGTAACTCTAGCCGTGTAGAGATAGAGATAGATAGACAATATTCGATTTAACGTTCAAAACATAAGATAGATAATCTTTTTAAGTGTCTAGTCTTTCTTAATAAGATCTTCTCAACTAGTCATCTGGTTTACGGCATAAGCTTAGGACCAGTCTTTATAATTATCTAAATTGTTAGTGGTAATTTATTGATTAATACTTAAATATTTGATGTGATCGTAGCTAATTTGTTGTTTACGCGGCCTACGAAGCTTATTACTGATAATTATTTTAGTGTTGCCAAACATCAGGTTAATTAGACATGCTAAGTATTTAGTACGATGAGGTATGCTTTTATCCAGGTCGAGCCAAAAGAAGGGGCAGTTTTGTACCACGTTATAGATACGTTAGTTTATAGTTTTAAAGTTATTTTAAGGGCGAGTTATGTGATATTACGATGGATCATGTTGTGATCCCTTAGCACAACTGCCACCTGGCTCACGATTCCTCGGAAACTTCACCGCACTGGCATCCAAAAAAGGCTCACCACGGAAAGCATTAGTCATTGATCGTAAGCTTCCGAAGCAGAATCGAACGGAAATCGTGATTCGCAGATGGTGGCGACACGAAGCGACGTACTGTCTCGCAGACAAAGGCGGTGTTCGGTAGCGTTTTGCATGGGTGCACGCGCGCGCAAAATCTCTTATACGCATGCGTTGTCACGACAACGTCACAAAATTTGTAGTGCGCAGTATAAAATTTCTAGCGCATGCGTCAGAAACGCTATTGAACACGTTCATTATTCGTATGCAGAAAAAAAAGGACAGAAATGATAGAAGACAGCGTCGCGTCTGCGTGAACGTGCTAAGACTCGAAATGCGAGTTAACTGATAATAAGTGATACGAAAATATTGTATGGGTTCAAATTGTATACATATTTTTATATGCCAGTCTTGTAAAATGTGTTATGTTAATGATTTACGTTGACGCGCTGAGAGCGTGGTTAGAAAATGTAACAGTTTGACATTATGATTTTTTAAATTTAGACCTTTTCGAAACTTAAATGCGCTTGAGTGCGATGAAAAATTTGATTGCTATTTATGTAATTTACATTCGTTCGATATAATAATATCAGAGAAATTAATTCAAATATGTTTTCTAGCAGATCTAATCTTATTTGGTGGGGTTATTCGAGCCCAAAACAAGTCACAGTTAACATTTACTTCGAATAACCTAAATATATATTTTTTATAGAATACTAGTATTTTAATAAGTTTTTAGTATTTATGCTGTTGTCACACCAAAGGAGGTCTTCTTTTAGACACGTTTTCTTTTTTGTTTTATTCACTCTTTAATAAGTACAGCGAGTTTACTTGTGCCATGTGCCGGGTTAGTTATTTTTTTAAATGTTTTTATTGTCGTTTGAACGGCAAATGTGAGTTGAGTTGTAAGTTGGTTTTTAAACCGACTTGAAAAGACAGCGATCCCCTTTTTCAGCAAGTTAAGTTCGCAGTCCATAGGTCTGCTTATTATAGAAACAGCAACTTAATTGACTTACCAATAAACGCATAATTGACCGTTTTGTTAACTCGCTTCTGTACTCATTGAAATGTGAATGTTAGAATTACAATTGTAGACATAAGTGGAAAAAGCAGATAACTAACATTTAAAAACCTACCTGATTTTCGCGTAAACGGACGCGAAATTTAAATAATGTCGTAAACACACTGCTACATAATAGGTAATTTACAAGATTTTTGTTGAAATGTTATAGGAAAAAAAGTTGTATTTTCGCATAAGTTGTAAAATGTTAGTTATCCGTTTCTTCAACGTATGTCTTCAATTTGTTTATTACGAAGTAACGTCATTGTAACAAAGACTTATCAGACTGTTTGATGCGTCAGAAGAAATGAATCGAAAATTGTCATAGGAAGTAGTTAAATAATTTATTTTCTTCCGTTTGAGTTGTATGTTATTGTTATATTAGGTAATTTTTAATTTCCTCGATCTCATTGTAATATTATGTAATAATTTACCTTATCAAAATATAAGTTTTATTTTTTCAAGAAAAATTTTGCAATATACAGTACAAATATAGCTGCGTCCGTACTGAGTTTATCTGTAGTGTTTTTCCGATTCGATGGTGACCATCTAATCCTCGCGGAACGCCACCGACACCAACAAAACTTTTGCATAAAGTGTCACTACGAGTTAGTAAGATTTTTATTTCATTTGCATCTTTGTAGAAGCGTAGATCAAAATTTTTGTTAAATTTTCTTGCGTGCCGCGAGGATCTGGAAGGTACTTTAAAACCACAAACTAAAAAAAATATTTATATTCGATCCGTACGAAAATGTCACGTTCCACTGTAGTCTGTCACAAATGACGTCATGAGTCCGTAAATTTGTCCTGATCGACATTAGTAACCATCTATAAAGTACGCCACACGCAAAGGGGGAGGGGAGAGGAGGCGTCGAAGTGTGACATGTTGTGACAACGGGCTAGATCTCCAATTTTGTGACATCACATTTCAAATTTCGAAATTTAATCTAACAATTTTAAATATTGACGTGGTTTAAACTTTTAGGTGTAAAATTGCAAATTTTGTGACGTCTCAATCCTCAAAAATGTGACCACTCGTGACAAGGGGCGAAGTGTTCTAAAAACCATAAGATTTGTATGACGTATTTTTTGGATGGTATCTCAGGACTCCAGTTTGCGTAATTTCTGTCAACCCCCAACTCATGTCTCATCCCACACGCGTTATATTGTATGTGAGTGAGTGAGACAGATATACCGAAACAGGATTATACAGGATTCGGGCTTCTGTGTTCACGGACTACTACACCTAGACAGACAGTGCCGAAACAATCAGTAGAGCTACTTTCGACGAATACTCGCTGTTGTACAGAAGGGAGATATATATTAAATATATGCTTAACTTATACAATATAAAATTCAAAAATTGTGAACTTAAAAGAGTTTTTATTTCTTTGCTAAGCTTTGACCGCTACCACGAGTCGAGTAGAAGTCATAAAGTGTATTACTCATCTGATCACGACTATTGTTCTATCACGAAAACACAAAGTGATTATACCACGCGTTTTAAAACTATATATAACTTATTTATCTACTGTCTGTATTTACGACAGTTTGCGAAAGGACCTCGCTGAGTAATGGGAGTTACCTCACAGCGTGTAATTTTCATAATCGGCGGTTCAGGGACAGTACACGGATACATGATTCATCAAAATCTCCCAAATTTCTTGCAAATAATTAATGCACTATAGCAAAAAGAAACATAGCTTTAAATTATCTTAAAGAAAAATGAAATTATAGCTAGGAATCAAGATTATGCTAGAGTGGATATCAATCTTTACTTTGATTTCTTGCCGGCCTTAAAGGATTTAGGGTTGGTTAACATTATAATCTAATGCAAAGTTTATATTGCGAATCGGCAGGTCGCGAAGGGCGATGGGACCTGAGGATGATGACGATGGTAAGGTACAGAAGCCCGGGGCGTAATTTTAAAATACGCTTCTAGTCCATATTATGCGAGAATCCAATGCGAAAACTGCATCTCGTAACCTCAAAGTATGCCACATTTAACTAACCAGTCAACTAAACTGGCTCCAAGTATACTAATTACCGGAAACAGAAACACTCCGACAAATTGCATCAATTATAATTTATATTTAGATTCACAGCATTTTGCTTACAAAACTCTGGATTTTAGCACATGGGCCTCAAAATAATTGATGTATTATGTAAGTTGCAACTTTTTTCAGATTACACTCATGTTACTTGTTTACTAAGTTACTTGTTAGTTGAGTTTTTATGATCATTAACTCATGCATATTTGACTTTTGTCACTAATTCCTTTGGTAAATTACTAAATAAAGTGTTAAAATTCGATAACGCTAACACAAAACATCAACGCGTGCCGGGCGTACCAACTTCGTAGCAACAATGCGGATTTTTAAAATACGGATTTATTAAAATCCATTTTAAACCACTTCAATTTTTTTATTCGTTATAAATTTAAGTACGTTTTTAAGTCGTCGAGAAACAAAAAATATTCGTCGCTTTAAATTCATAAGTGTTC
>JAOTAV010035288.1:0-19133 GCA_026546445.1 Cyclargus thomasi
CGCGTGTTGCCGGCGACACGACGCGCACTTCATTCCGGAGTCTCCCCCGGAACCTTCGGTAGACCACACCAGTCGGCTAGAATTCCTCCACCTCGAAGAACATTAATAACCTAGCTATAGAATAGTACTCACATATATTAAAATACTTTTTTCCCGTGGTGCTTCCCCTTACGTTCTTTGACTTTCGGTCATTGCAACTTTGTGCTGTCCCCTGCTTCGTATGGGGAGGAAATTGAATATTTCCTACTCCTCTTATATTCTTCTGAATAATTTCGTTGCGGGCCCAAGACAGCTTTAGCACGTCCCTCGGGCTCCCTGAGATCATATCAAAGGGTTTCGTCGTGCTTGGATACCGCTATCGATCCTGGCGACACAGGAGATGCAGAGGTGAGAATGTATGGTATACGATTTAAACTTGAACTGCGTGAAAATCAGAGGTCGTAGTCCATGTCTGCTAGTTTCTTCCCCAACTCTACATGTGGTTTACATGGTCGTTAAATGTATTGAATAAATCAGCACTGAATAATTTTCATTTTTTTTCAGACGTATTTTGGAACATTTTTGTCAGAATATCTACGAGTTTTAACAGGAAATAATCCGGCAAGAAGAAACGGCATGCAAACTCGCATGGGTCTGTCGGTCACCTTTTCGCGCCCAAACCGTAGAACCCATTTCTCAGAAATTTTCACACGGAGATACTTTAACACCCGGAGACATAGGGTACTTTTCAAAAACGGAAATAAAAAATAATTTCCCGTGGGATAAACAAATTTTGACTCAACAGAGGTACGTGCATCATATAATTCTTTATATGTGAGTTTAGGCCTCTTTATATATCTTATGCCCATGAAGTACAAAATCTGCTAACTTCCGAGGAGGCTAGGACGCTCCCACCCCCATGGACACTGCCGCTAAGTTTGGCCTTTGCGGTAACGTCTCTTTATAAATCCAAGACTACTGAGAAGAAAATGCGATCCAACGTTTCGGGCGTCGAGTGTACATTTTTTACACTTGATAAATGCTCGCGATTTATTACGAAAACGTGGTTTTTTCTTATCAGCCTCGCGGGAACTCTTAGTGTCCCTGGAAAAAACTTATTCTTCATTATAGGTGCTAGACGTAGGGTCAGTTATATCTTGCGTCCTTCGGTTGAAGAATCAGTGTACCTTTTAAGCGTCTGACATTTATATTCTGAGAATTGTACTTATGCGTCGAGCATATAACCAAAAGAGGGGAAATTTTGTTAGTTTTTTTCGGAAAAAAATCCGCCCAAAGCCACTGCGCTCTGATTGGTCGGAAGTATCGGAGTACGTTCACACAGGTCTCTTATTGGTGCGTACTGTTTTAGTGCGAGCGTTGGTTGGTTGGCGGTTAATTTATCAGTGCCAAAACACTGATAAATTTCGGACACGGATGGCTCACATTACTTCACTATTGGTTATATGCTCGGTGTACAATTAGAGAAGCAGAAATAGATATAGGTCGTGGATCTAAGTAATTTAAAAAAAAATTAAAAAAAACCCGACCAGGTTATGTCAAAGTCAGTCGACAGATCATCACCTTTATGGAATTGACATATTTCAACAAAATGACTTAGGTCCGTCAACTGACTCTCTTTCGATTTCCTCTGCTAAAGCTATCTATAGCATATACAATTAGCGTCGTCATCATCATCGATGTTTATGGACGAATACTAATTATACGGATCCACTTCACAATTTAGTGATGGTTCATTTTGAGTTTTCATACATCAACGTGAAAATATTTTTGCCGACTGTTAAAATCTACTAGAATGGTATTAATTCAAGTGGATTAGATTAGAAGTAGATTAGAAGAAAGCAATGTTTTATTAATTATACCCAAAAAAAAGATATCGAGTTTACCGTAAAAGTGGCACCGCTGAAAGGGTAACTTTTTTACTTTGTACGGACCAATAATGGAAACTGAGACGAACTTCATACATATTTGACGACCTCTGTGGCGGAGTGGTTGAGCGCTTTGGTAGCTTACGCTGGGGGTCACGGGTTCGAATCCCGCCGACGGAACAAAAAGTTTTTCAATGTCTCTGGGTCTGGTATTAAATATGTGTATTATATAATAAAAATCTTAAGAATGTGTATAGTATGAAAGTATTAAATATATTTCGGTTGTCAGATACCTGTAACACAAGTCCCTCAGGTACTTAGCACGGGGCCAGATTGACGTGGTGTGAAGCGTTCATAGATATTATTATTATTAAATCTCTACAAAATTTCGTGCTCGCGGGCTACTTCTTTGAACTCTATACTCGTATAAGGGCAATACATCCCTTAGTTTATACACCTTGTATATAAAGAATAATGTATACAATTTATATGTTATAATATTATACCATTTATCCTCTAGTTATCTTTACCTAGCAAATACAAGAGGTAATAACTAAGACGGGGTATGATCCTGAACGAAAGTGTTACACTGCAGCCCGCCTCGGGCGACGTGTGTTAATTTATGAAAGACATATATAATATATTAGCGAGATAATCACAGCTCAGATAACATACAGATTATATGTACAGAAGGTAACTTCGACCATGCTTCACGGCACGAATGGGCCGGCTCGACCAAAGAGATACCACGGTCTCACGGCAAACTCGGCGTAAAACAGCATTGCGCTGTGTCTAGTGAGTGTTCTCATCATTTCCCTATTCTCGTAGTCTATTTCTTCATTCAAAGGACGGTAACGCACTTGCAACGCTTCTACTGTTAAAAGTCAGTCAGTGGGTGACGGCATTAGCTTTCCATCGTTTATCATTAGCAGCCTCTAATTGTATTAAAAAACGTTTCTTTCCTCGGCAGGAATTTCTCGAGAGCCGCAGCACGACAACGTAGGTAACGCCGGGTGTTTTATCAAAGAAAGTATGGAGCTACCTTCTGGGTGTATATTGCCTGTGTGTGGGATCTCCCGTACCCCGTACCCCGGAGCTACACAAACAAATTTGATGGCGAGATACCCGGCAACAGAATACGTGGGTGTTATGAATAAATTACAACCACTGTGTGAACATACTTTCTCTTATAATTTTAAGGTTTACTACAATAAATGGTTGACAATTCAATCTTACGCTATGAACTTAAGGTGCATTTTAGATATGAATGTTGTAAGTGGTCGTGTTTGGCAAACCTTGATGTCAAACACGACCTTGATGCGCTCCAAATTGCACCCTCAGTTCATCGCGTAAGATTGAATTGAGGGTGCATCTTAGGTATTTATGTTGTAAATGGTGTCCATCGGGCATAGCTATTTTCAATCGTCCGCCATCAACTGAGGGTGCAATTTGGATTGCATCAAAGTGCACCTCATCACTTGTAAGACAAACATTATTTCTTTACAATTGAGACATACGTAAGTGCATCAAGAAGGTAAACTAACATTTTACGATTTTTGTAAAATGTTGTTTATGTATTTTATGCAGTTATGTCTTAATGAGAGACAGCCGATTTTACCCTTACTATAAAAAAAATTAAAAGCGACACTTTTTATTTCAAATTATTTCCCCGGCCCTAAAATCTCCATTAATCAAAAAAGAGGATTTTCAAATTGTTAGTTACCAGTTTCTTTCACTCACATCTTCAATTATTACATACTTCCATAACAGGTATATTTAAAGGCGCGTCATGTTAAAAATGATAACAACACTATCAAAAACGTAATCTAGCTAAGACAATTCCCGACTCTTTCGGTCTGAGCAAAAAAGGTTTTATCACTCACTTTATAGCCTTGTCCTAGATAAATCAACCTAATAAACTCGGCCGTAGAACCAAAAAAAAATATTCAATAAAAAAAGTCAGGAAACGTGGAGGCGAAATGTAAAACAATAAGTCAGGGGGCACCGGTAATGGGCACATTTGGCGTGAAAGCGGGGCCCCGCCGGCGCCAGGAAGGCCCCAGTGGCGGCTCCCGACAGTGGACAGAACGAAACAGTACCCCGACTTAGAAACATAATAGAGCAATTGTTTTATACTCTTCTATCGTCCTATAAAGGTCTCCAGCGGGGTCATATGACCCATCCATTATGTGGACGGGCCAGTAGTCTATAATGGACAGAATAACAGTATTTTCAATGACCCGAATAAGAAGATTTTTCGAAACCGATAGGTTCGACGTATTATCTAGTTGTATGCTAGGGTTTACCCTCTCCGATTCTCACGCTTAAAGTCGGCATATTCTTCATAATGCCTATTCTGATAGAAGTTCTTCCCAAAATGGAAAGGTTTCATATAACATATCGTATTGGTCGGCGCACGCTGAGTCTCTGCGATTATTTTGGGTACGCATTCAGCCTGTGAAAGTCGTATTTGCGCCTATATTATGTCAGCTCGTTTAACTTTACAGTCAGCATATTCAGAAGCCATCTCGCCTAAAGTAAAGAGTATCCAATGCACACGGGCGCTGTACCTGAGACGACTAAATACATCGAGAGGTCACGCCTAGGAGCTGACAGGGTTTCCTCCGCCGACCCGCCCCGGCTATACTGGTTCGTGATATACGTTGTGTTCCGGCGCTCACTTGCCACTCAATCGAGCGTGAACGCGCGAACTTTATTTGTCGATAGTCACTGATCACAAACATTTTTATGTCTATAATTTACGATTCGAATAAAAAAAAGAACCGAATAAAGTTTCGAAACCTCATTAAATAAAACTTAAATTCGTATAAAGAATCCAATTTTCACGAAGTTTTAATTTACTTTGTTTCATAGTTTACTGAAACATTAATTGATTCAGGTCCAAGTAGTTTTGAAGATTGTTAATTGTCTAATACCGTCTCCAAAAATAGAACGTAGTCTACGTCTACGAAAGGTCTACGTTTGGGCTACGTGACTGCTACGGGAGTGCTACGTCAGTGCTACGGCGATGCTACGTCAGTACTACGGCTATTTTTAGTATTTACGATGTTACAATAAAGTCTTAACTTTTTAAATAGATTTTAATAAATTATGTTATTCTTTACTAATTTTCAATTACATATATACATATAATAAAACTGTAGAAATAAAAAATTCTGTACATTAAAGATATTCAAAAAATAATAAGCGGAGAGTTTTTCTACGTCGATATAGAAGCCAAAAATGTAGTTAGTTTTTTTGTTTGTCTGTCTGTCTGTATGTTTGTTCTAGCAAAATGACTGATCCGATTTTCACAGTTGTATTCGTCCTCTTCCAACATAACATCTGATGTAACGTACACGTTTAAGGAGACAAAAACTGAGACGGCCCAATATCCTAACACACAAACTTTCACATTCAAGATGATCGAACATCAGCCAGCGTGCTCACCGCGCGCGCCGTACGTCTCGCGTTTCTTGATATCCTCGAAAATTCACTTTTTTACGATATTTAGGGGGCAGGTTGATGAAAAGCACCTGCCGTCGCCCATGAACACTTGTGACATCCGAAGTGCGTTGCCAGCCTTTTTATGAGGGAATAGAGAAAGGGAAAAACATTGCGAGTTTCTTACGCCGGTTCTTCTCGCCGGGTTAGTTCCCGAACCGGTGGTAGGCACCGTAGTCTCGACGTTCAGAAAGCGTACTTAAGATTCAGAAAGGTACTTATTTTGAATAAAAAGACTTTGATTTGATTTGAATAGGAAGATGGGATTAGGGAAGTTGGGCCACCGGTAAACACACTCACTGAACGAAACACAGCACAACGTCGTTTCACGCCAGTTTTCTGTGAGGCCTTGGTATCACTCCGGTCGAGCCGACCCATTCGTGCCGAAGCATGACTCTCCCGCGAATTTACACGAACTTTATGATATGTGGCACGTATGGTGCAGGTTAATGCGCGATTTTTACAAATACATAATTATATGTAGTATGCGAAAATTTCTAAAATACTTCAGTACCGTACACTGACAAATATGCGATCACCTTTACAATATTAGTATAGTAATTTAAAATCTCGTTTAATATTGCATATAGTACCATAGATTATCTCCAACCTAGACTATCACAAGTGGGTCTAAAGTGTGACCCATTAACGGCGACCCGAGGCGGTCGGAAGCGCGAGGATCGACCTGGTTCGTCCGCCACTTGTGAGACAATGCCTTTGTTCACTAAACGCCCGCAGCCACCTAATGTTTTGAGGTCGCCAATTAAACTAGCAAATACTAGATTAGGATTAAATATCTTTAAGAACATAAGCCAATGAGGGAGTTTTGGGCGCATTTCAGAGATTTTAAGCGATGATTAAACTTCAATTTCATGACTTGTCCAGGGCTTAAAGCTGAAAGCAAACTGATCGGACGCGACTGACAGCCCATACAAAAACGTCCGCGACTGACGTCAGACGCGGCTGGCAGCCCATACAAAAACGTCCGCGACTGACGTCAGACGCGGCTGGCAGCTCATCACAGAGTACTTTTTTATAATAAGAAACAGCCCGTACAAAACGCCAGCGACGCTTTATAGTTAGCACACATCAATGTACAATCAGAGAAGATTGAGATACAGATCGTGGATCTAAGTAATTTGGTCGTGTTATGGAGCCAGCCACGAACAGATCACGACTTACGTGAAATTGACATATTCCGACCAAATGACGTAGGTCAGTCAACTGGCTCTCTTTCAACTTCCCACGTTATACAATGATCAATCTAGTTCGCGGTTGTCAGTCGCGTCCGATAAGTATGTTTTCCGCTTAAGTCTTTGTTTAATGACAATTGAGTAATTATATTTAAATTGTGTCTGTGCGTGACAGTTAAGCCCCTCTTTAGTTTAAAACCATGATATCGACACTTAATTTTATATTCAAAATTGGAAACTAGGGTCGTATGTCCACTGCCAATCAACGTTAACGAAATTATTTTGGACTATTAAAATGCTACTTTATGACGGTCTAGACTATAAGTTTCATTTTTATCGACATTGATCTAGCACGTATGTCGTCACCGTCTTTAGAGGAAAATGAAACTTGTAGTCTATGTCATACAGTATAATCTCGTACTCGGTTGACGGCGGCGGTAGTGGACAAACGGCGTAAACTTATGTCTGGTGACTCTACTACAGATCTAGCGGATTATCCACGATACCAGAATCTTTTTTTTTGTTTCTTATATGCTTGCAATAAGCATATTTTGAGTCTTGCTTCATCCGTAGTATCGTAGTATTCTAAACGTTTGTTATACAAGATTATATAACATACAAAAACGTCTTGACAAGATATAAATAAAACAAAATTAACAGATCAACAGAATATGATTTAATCATAATAAAAATTCCAAAAATATACATTTGTATATACAGCCATGGCCACAACATACCAACATGAAATTATCAGATTTTTGTAACAAAAGCATAACTATTTTTCTTCGCGAAGTTATGATACCAAACGCCTTTCTCATATTCGAACTCGACCGGTCGGTCGTCCTGCTCTAACGACCTCATTTCATGTTTGTAAGAGAAGGACGCAGCATTGCATTTCGTTCGTTTGAGTAACGGTTTCCAGTACGGCTTCAGGCCCAGCCAACTGACATGATTAACATTAACTTAAAACAATCAAATAACATAGTTTTTTCGTAACTTTCATAACTTTAATAATATTATATTTGACACTAACTATCTGTTTTATTTGTGAAACTATTACAATACAAAGTAGACGTATAAAATATGAAGTATTATACTGATTTGGTTTACTTTAAAGATTGAGTGCAATAGGTACTTTATAAAATCACTACAACATGTTTTGCCTGTAATTCTACGGTGGGATACTAAGGCAAGGTTTTGGCAAGGATATAACTACATGCACCCAGTATTTATCTGTCGTCCTCAAGCTTAAATGCCGTTAACCAACATCTGGTCTATTTTGACTTTTTGATGTCATCATAATACAAATAAAAGCTCTATCGACGTGTATTACCAACATTTTTGTAGCTTTTATAGTCATCGAGTTAATAAAATGAATACTGCCGTTATGAAGTACCAAGGCCATTGAAAAATTGCTGCGGTTTTTGCTCACAACTCAAAAGGTACTTTTTGTACATAGCGGCATTTTAGCTTGAGGACGGCAGTTAAAAAATAGGCAATTTGAAACTATACAAAACGAAAAGACATTTTAATGGTATCAAATAAAATAAAAACTCGGATTACCATAAAATATTTGGC
Source organism: Cyclargus thomasi (assembly GCA_026546445.1). NCBI lineage: Eukaryota > Metazoa > Arthropoda > Insecta > Lepidoptera > Lycaenidae > Cyclargus > Cyclargus thomasi. Next base: position 8,141 of record JAOTAV010035288.1, read on the forward strand.
ATCTACATTAATTCGTAATCTATACATTAACAATACAATAAAATAAACAATGTAATTTACTGACAAACTGTACACAGTAGACATTTTGTTTTCGCCTGTCAATCGATTTTTCTTACGTGTCAGGTGTCGGGCAACAATGATGAATGTATTAGTTATTTCAGACGCAGGAGTGTATTTACTCTAGGAACAGAAGAGCTAAAGGCCAGGGTGTTCCAGAGGCTGCGGGCAGGGCGCCCCTGGGACGATGGGGTCCTAGGGTGGTAGGGCGAGAAACTACTAGCTTGTCCGGGGCGCGCATTCTTAAAGTACGCTCCTGCTCTAACAGATAACATCATGTGGTTAACATACAGATCAACATGTTTTTCAGCTGATAAAGCAACTTGAATTCACTTACGGTATTTTCAATTTACGGTATCATAAACAAATCTGTGCAGTTTCATCTTTACGTATGTAGCGGGCATTATTCTAATAGATTGGTACTGGATAACAACAATCACAGCTCCAGTATTTATTCACTTTACCTTATACTAACAGACCGACAGAGTTGTATAAATCAGCTGTCAATACAGATTCGATTCAGTTTTAATGTTATGCGATCACACGATTTGACAAAGACGTTGACTCTCTCGTTTTGAACATTAATAAAACTCACTTGTTACTTGCACTATATTTACTGTAATTTATAATAATTTTATAAACAATACACGATCGGTTTCGAAATACATCATCATCAGGTGACACCTGTGTGTGTGCAAATAACAAGTGAGTTTCATTAATATTGAACATAAATTTCCACTAAGAACCAACAATACAATCAATTATGTATATCTCTTATTTTATTTTTCAATCATTTGTTTACTCGAACCTTTAATATAACGTGACTGAATCGAAAAGTGTTATGATAAAACGATATCCCAAAAATAACTAAATTTGAAGATACCGATTGTTAAAACATTTTTTTTTATATTTCAACATTTTGTACCTTATAGGTAACAATTAAAAATCTAATAGGTATCGTAGAATTTATAAGGCGAGACAAAGTACATTAAATACATTAAATATTAATTTAAGACATGAGTGCATGAAGCAGATACCTAACATTTGAGTATTTACTCAATTTCCCTTTGTTATTTTAACAAATCTTATAATATTGTTTCATCATCCAGCCAATGTACTACTGTACTGTACTTAAAATCGACATTCTTTTGATTTCAAATCATTTTCCCTGTCCTAAGAACTCCATTTATTAAAAAAACTTAGTTATCCACTTCCACTTATGTCTTCAATTATGTAATTATATTGTGACTATTTTTTAAATTACGTTTACACTAAATAGTGCGCTTAGGTGTATAGGCTAATATGCCATTAACAAGTCAATATAATAATTGTGAACGGATCTATTGTGAATATCAGAACAGAACGAGCCAAACGCGGCGAACGAAACGAATTACCGTGGGAGAGCCACGAATGGGCCGGCTCGACCGAAGTGATACCACGGCCTAACAGAAAACTGGCGGGAAACGGCATTGTGCTGTGCTTCGTTCCGTGATTGAGTTTACCGATGGCTTCCCTAATCCCCCTATCCCTATTCCCATTCCCTATTCCCTCATAAAAGCCGGCAACGCACTTGCGACTCTTCGGATGTCACGAGTGTCCATGGGCGACGGCAGATGCTTTCCGTCAGGTAACCCGTCTGCTCGCTTGTTCCCTAAATATCATTTAAAATAAAGAATTTTGAAATTCGGACTTCTGTATACATATTATATATTATTATAATATCCCGCCCGCGAAGAATCAACCGATTCGTCCGAATCATTCGCAATCAAAGTCAAAGATTGGATTTGTTCTGTTGTGATAGATACGCGTTCACCATAGACGTCTTAGGGGATTTTTATAAGAAATTCGACCTAACTACCGGTTATTCTCTAGTTATAGGTATCTGACTCTAAGTCATACATATCGTATATAAATATATATTTTGTACCTATCATAGTATAGTTTTCTCTAAAATGCTGTGGCCACACCTACCAATTGAACTACATTCGTTATATCACTCGGAAATCGTCAATTTTTATACTTACCTTAAAACCCCAACAAAATTGGACTCAAGATTCGCTTCAACACGTTAAAAACATTTTAAAACTCTGTCACACCTGTACAGGTGTGACAGAATAAAGTCATAATGTTTTAGGCGGCTTGTATTACTTATATAGAGTTTGTGGTAATACTAGGTGACCCCGAAAGATCTTCTGACCGGGCGAGGTGTTATGCCCGGCCAGGCCGAATCCTGAAGCATTTCAGCTGTCTTATGTGTCGGACTGATAAATCTTTAATAGCGCGATGCGAGATTATTTCGCTTATTGTGGGTACCGCCACATGTTCACTGTAACTTTAATCCATTCCAATAACAATCTCAAGTATAAATGTAATAAAAACGACGATCACCGAGGACATCAACTTTAAATTGTACTAGATTCTTCTACTTCTGTTCGGTCTTCTGTTCTGTTTTCTGCACTGTCTTCTCCTCTATCTTTTGCTCCACCTTCTCCGTCTTCTGTAGGTAGTTGTGGTTGACGAAGCGCGCGCCCTGCGTGAGTTGTGCGCAAGTGTTGGTGAAGTGGCAGGCGAAAAGCAGCAGGTTTCGCGGCTGAACGCGCCACGCGAAACGCATGAACATCACCGAGTAGAGAGACAGGGCTGGAACGAGATAATGAGACACTGTAAACCAAATCTCTATATATTGGTGACGATCTCTGTTGGTAAGCGTCAGGTAACACGTCTGATCGTTTGCCCCCTAAATATCATTTTAAAAAAAGGCTGCAGGGTGAGGGTACTGCGGTATCATTATGGTCAATTAATACGCTGTTTTCCAAAACTTTTGACCGAATAAAAATACTTTGCAGGCACTAAGGTAAGGTTGCCTGTTTACTTTTGAGAAATCGAAAAAGTGTCTTTTGGCTTTTGCTTTCGCACGTGGGGGGCCTAATGAATTCGGGTCCCGTATACTGCGTGTATCTACGCCCTGCGGTTAGGATCACCTTAAATATGACTTTATCAAATTAAATAACAGCTCGGTCCAATAATAATAACAAAGGTAAAGAAATTTTTGCTGCCGAGACAAATAACCAAAACTGAATTACTCTGGTTCAGTCAAAACATTCGGTCCTTTATCATAAAAGATAAGAAACCAACTGGATTTCGTGCCGTGCGATTTAAAATCATAATAATAATTTCAATTGCTTGTGATAAGTAGCGCGAAGTGTTAGGTATTATGTTGTCATTAAATCTTATAATTCTGGTGTAATATCCAAGAGATGGTAGTCATTTCTGTGTTTATATTTGAGGCGAGGTGAAACCTTGTAAATCTCTCCTATTACACCCCAATACGGAACTACAGACCTGACTGGTGAGAAACGGGGCTTTAAAAAAAACTAAGAAAAAAAAAAAAGAAATGTTCCAAAAGTATATTACCGAATCTGATTGTTCAGTGATGAAAAATCTTTTATTAAAATTTCAAGTTGCCACTAGTGCATTTTTTATAGTTCGCAAGCAATTTTTGCAAACTACTTTTGCACGCTTCTAGTAATGTAAAACCCCCACAGAATCATCTGGCTTATCATTTTTTCTTTTCTTTAAATATTCAACTGTAACATAAGAAATACATATTGCCTCATATAATAGAATGACCACGCTTCTCATCAATCAGGTCTGCAGTGCCGTATCGGGGTGTAATAGGAGAGTCATATGACAAGGTTTCAGCTTGCCTCAAATACCTACTCAAAATTTGGTATCAGCTCTTGGATTATAAACTCGATGCCCATTAATTTTTTGTGAATGTTGCCGTGATACTTTAAAGTAACATTCATGTTTATATTTTGCTGTGCTTCGGCACGAATGGGCCTGCTCGACCGGAGTGATACCACGACTTCGAAGACAACTGGCGTGAAACGGCGTTGCGCTGTGTTTCGTTCAGTAAGTGAGTTTCCTGGTGGCCCTAATCCCTTATCCCTTATCCCTATTCCCATTCCCTATTCCCTCATAGAGGCCGGCAACACACTTGCGACTCTTCGGATATCGCGATATCGCGAGTGTCCGTGGGCGACGGCAGTTACTTTCCATCAGGTCACCCGTCTGCTCGCTTGCCCCCTAAAATATCATAAAAAAATGTATAAGACACTGCATTCCAATTCGCTTATTAGAATCTCAAAACGTTTCAGAGGGCCGAGTGCTAGTGTTTTTTTTTCACATTCGACCGTGAATGCGTTCATTACAATTTTAAATGAGAATTGTATATGTAACAGTGAGCATCGCTAGGTGGCGCTGCACAAATCCCATATAAAATCCTATGTTAACGCGACACGCGTTCACGATCGAATGTCAAAAAAAAAATCGCACTCGGCATTTAGATCTAAGCTCGTCTAAACGTAAACACAAAGTTCTATTGTGCTTATTAAAAATATTTCAGTTTACATTCTACTTAGGTTCAGTTAGAATTTAATAAACATTGCATTGAAGAGGCTAACCGTTTACAAGGAGAATTTATAACAAACATATGACAAACAATTCATACAATTACATCGCATGTCATGGTGTATTAGCCAACAAGAGTTTAAGCAAGGATAAGCCCAGCATGGTATGTTTATTGTTACAGCAGAACTATTGTTGATAACTACTATACATTGTTATGTGGTTATTACTGCACAATATCTGCATTAATTTCCTTATTTTGTGGGTAATCGCTCTACATATTAATGTATAAATTTATCTTAACAACGAGCTGACCAATTTGCGTTTACGTTTTAAATGAACATTAAGATTTTCAAGATATTTTCAACAAGCTCTTGCCCGCGACTACGTCTGCGTGTAACTTTATAAACTATCCCATTGTATGGTTCCGTACCTAAAGAGTAAAAACGGGACTTTATTACTAAGACTTCAATGTCTGTCTATCTATCTGCCCTAAACATAACTAAATGGTAATAAAAATTAATAATTTAGACGTCTCGTACAAAAACCACAATTTTTACCTATGTTTGCTCTAATATGATACAGGACCCTACGTGCGCGAGTCCGAATCGCACTTCGATAATTTTATTTACATTTTTTTATTAATGCTTGGCTCCTATAGGTCGTAACATGATGCTTTATAACATAAAGCCTTCCTCGATAAGTGCACTAACCAACACAAAAATTATTTTTTAATTCCAACCAGTATTTCCTGACATTAGCGCAATCAAACAACAAACTCTTCCGCTTGATATTATTAGTATAGATTAAAATAATCAGCTGAACTGAAAAGATTTTAAACATACTTTTAAGGTTTAACATTGTACAATTCTATGCCTCCTCTCAATTTAAAAAAGGTAAAACTATTTTTAAAAAAACTTGACTAATACACCACCTATCTTCTTTAATTGATACACAATAAACTCATTATCATAACATGTAACCATAAACAAACTTGTGATAACACTTTACTAAGTGTGATATCAGTTATCTGAAGATTCAACAAGTGGGTAATAAACTACCTTATATGGACAAAAGATTTGTATTTACAACCATATAAAAATTCAATCAGCGTTATGAATAAAGTATTTGAACAAGTTTTAATTTTTTTCCATCCAAGGTGTAAAATGTGATAAAATTTTAAGGTGTAAAGCTATTAATAGGTAAAGGTTAAGTAGTGTAAAAGTAGAGCACTGAAACTTTTTTTATATTAATTGTTGGGGGGTTGTATAAATATTTCTAGAATGTTTCACAGTTCCCCAAAGAGACATCAAAAGTGTGTAAGCAAGTAGTTACTTGAAATTTTTCTTATTTTTTTAAAAACAAAAGTCATTATTTAATCTCTAGTTTGACAAAGCATTATACAGATCAAAATTATAAGAGAAAAGTCTTTAATACTTACCAAAAGTCATTTTGCCACTGATAAAGCTAGGATCCTTTCTTGTGTCAGCAATTGCAGCTAATGGTATACCCCAGTTGGCAACAGGGCCCCAGAAATGTGTACTGTTAAAATTTTACTGCGCATGAGACAACTTTATAGAATATAGAACACTCGAATTTTCAACCAAATCAAAATTATATTATCAACTTTCTAACTTATCTAATTTTATGATAAATAAATTGTTATAATGATTAAAGTAAAATACTTATATAGCTATAAAACTTTTAACTGCCAGGCTGTGTAAATGCTAGGTATTAATTTATCAAGAAATGCTACTAGAAATCTTAATGATTTTTTAATCAATATGATAATTATTATAAACTATAAAAATTATAAAACATTTACCTCATCAAATATTCTCTAAATTCTTTGCTCTTCAGCTGGTCTACTAATTTTCTAGCTAACGCACTCATTTTCACTGAAAAGGAAAAACTTTAGGTATAAAAAGTACTTGTACAGCAAGTCGAAAATTCTTACTCCATATATGTTTTATATGACTTTCAAAGAGCATAGGTTATACATAGACATAAAGTCAATAATAAGATTGCTATTTGAGCACGTTATCGTACTCTATTATGCTAATTCTCTGTTTATAATGCTGTTTAAATTACGTATACGATCTTGATTGTCAATGTTAGATTACATTTAAAAGCAAAGCACTATGTTAAAAAAATAACTAAAACTCAAACATTTAAGTTATTCTGCGGGTGTTCTCTTTTATAAATACCTTTTTTATTAAATATATAATGAAATAAAATAAAATTATTTGCAACGTCCTCTACTCCGAGCAATGTCACTCACATGTCACTGTCGAACCCAGATGTTAATTGTCAAAGCGACATCTTGACATTCACTTTGAAAAAAAACTTGTTGCTATTTGCTACATTAAAAAATAAAATAAAATTATTTTGTTACCTTTGCCGCGCGTCTGAGTTATTTAGCAAAGTATTTTTAAAGGGTTGCCTATACTAAATGAAATACACTCATTTTCGTCAAGGTATAATTTTATCGCTTAGAAAAGCATATTATATAGTACCCTTTCACATGCACACGGCGTTGACATAGCAAACGACCATCCTTTTAGTTTTCAGTAGTGTAATAAATTTATTTGCATTTACATGAACAGCGAGTATATATACTTTATTCTGTGGGGGTGACATGACTAATCGTCAAAGTTCATAAAGAGTCATAATAATGCAACCAAATATGTAAAAGATTACTCATGCATTTCTTGAAACATGTCGAAATAGTGCTGCCATCTAACCGCAAAGGAAAATGGTTAACCTGAGAACTTTTATTAAAATCTACGTTTTATTATATGCTGCAGTATACTTTGCCCTAGTTGGGGCCCTGGTATACATAAAAATTATAGTCTTAGGAGAGAGGTTTTGGACAACTGAATATTAAAATCACAGAGAAAAAACCACAGGCATTGGCCATCTAGCATCTAGCCATTACAAACTGCGAGCCTAATCTGCTCCTGTGTGCTCCTGCACAGTAGTGTGTAGAGTATTTTAAGTTTCCAAGATCGACAAACAAAAAAATCCCTGTTGAACCTAGCTGTTACTAAGCTTACTACTTCCAAGTGAAGGTGTATTATCTTACTTGTCTAAAAAGATACATAGCACCTGCATACCTAAACAAATTTTCATAGAACGAAAAACTAGTGTGTTCAAAACAACTTGGCATGGAATTTTAAACAAATTTTGTGCCAACTTACAACGAACAGAGTATAATGTCTATTACAATCTACATGTTATACCAAAATGTAAAATTACATATAAATAAAAAAATACAAATACGTTTTCCATTTAGCTCCCGGGGTCAGGCGAATCGGGAAAGATAAATAAAAATATTTTTTATACAAATAAATTTATTACAAAAATGTAAAAATGGACATGACTTTGGACGGCAGAAGAAAAACATTAAAAGGCACAATAATGGGAATTATATAAAGAAATAAAATGAAGTAAATAATATAAAAAATATTTACTACTAAATATTTGAGATTCTTAACATTTTGTCATTTTCAAATATTGTGCAGACATTTTGATGTAAATTGTAATAAAAGAATTTTTATTATTTAAATAACAAGTTTTCCTGGATTATCAACAGTCAAAATATAATCTAATATGATTATATTATATTTTGACTGTATTACAAATACATTTTAAAATAAAGCTTTGGTACAAGACCTTATATAGAACCAACATTGTGTTTATGTCATGTTTTCTAATGTAATCTGTATCTTAATAGTAGATAATACATAATGTAGATTTAAAAATATTATTAAAAATAGTTTATGTATACAAGTTAAGGTATTTTATGTATATTTAATTGCGTAAATATGATAATTTGTAAGTGTAGACTGTAGCTCCTTATAAAGAAACTAAATGCCTCCAAGGTGAAGGCACAAAATTATAAATGCAAAAGTATCAAATGCACTTTGTCCTAGTCCTTAGTCCTATGAGATTAGCAGTCATAATGAAGTTACTAGATAAACAATTAACTATTGTCCAGTCACAAAGCACGTCGTGAAATCGGTAAAAGGTATATTCTAATTCATTGAAATCTGAGGAAACGTCATTAGAACAGTGTACAGGAGTGGATAAAATCGTAATATTTATAAATCGAAAGAAATAGACAAATAGTTAAAGTCCAACGTATGAGTTTCTGCGTGCTTCGCGAACACAGCCTAGTTTCGTAAAATATTTACTATCTACAGAAATATATTTTGTTATCTTGTTAGAATTATATTCAACGATTCCGGTAGGACATTTTAGTACATACCAATACTTTACTAATATTGTGTAAAAATGCTATTGCTTACTACACTAAAGAATCGTAACTAAGTTTAGTTTAGTTTAGCTTTATAATTGACTTTTTGTGGATAAAATATGTATTTAAGGGCCTGTTTTATCGCTTACTGTTAAAGTTTCTGTTAGGCTATCCACAACTTTCTTTTCTCAAAATATCTGTCAAATAAATAGACTATCTGTAAGCGGTGAAACAGGCCCTTACAGTTGTAAAAAAATAAAAGCTGTAAACAGATACACCTGAAATTAAGTAACAGAATCGAGGTAACATACTTTAAATAGTACTTTAAAATTGGACGGAAAATAAGTCTTTAGATATCCTAACTTCTAAGGTGGCTTTTCATTTAACTTACATCTAAGGCCCGAACAATAACTTCATTACATAATAATATAGTAAATAGTGCAACTACAATCTTTATTTTAATAGTGACAATAAAAAGGTAGAAATTAGTCTTAAGCTGACTGCTCGTATATGTTGGCGTATTTTTTTTTTTACATTACCGCAGAGTGCTGCGCGTTATTAAAAAAAACTACAATTACATAATTGTTGGGTCATCAGTTGATTAGTTATAAATTAATTAAGGGAATGGATGCGTGCACTAGATCACATGTTTTTAAATTATAGGTCAGTACTGTTGTCAGTAAATGTTTTATACTCATTAACAATGATTGTAGAGATTGAACTGACTAAAAAAAAAGAAAATATGACGAATTATAAATGCGCATACGCAAATTAAAACGCCAACGAACACGGCCTTACTTGGATATGTATACTGTGTTACATATAGTTCAACTCAGTTGTACGCGCGGCTCTATGTGTAGGTGACCTTTGTTTACTCGACCGGCACCGCGTCACTGCCACATGAATGAATGTTGTGTATTTACAAGCGCACGCACACAGGGCCGCGCGCACAGCTGAGTTGTACTAACTACACTACTGGGCGCGCCACAACAGCACTAAAGCAGCTACAATCATCATCAGCGCGGCCTCTATGCTCGCCGCGCCCGCTAGTCTACACTTAAACATGTCGAGTCTCGTCAGTTTGTCGTCAATTAGGTTCATGAACTCCGCCTCAACGATCTGCCCGTCGTAGTAGGTAGTGGCGTCTTCGAAGGGGTACTCGTAGCCCTGGGCGCACTCGCACTTGTAGCCGCCGGACTCGAACCCACGACCCTGGATCGGGACGCACTGGAAACGAGATTATTTTATTAGCATCTAATTATAATTTATAACTTAGTAGCCAACTATATTGTAAGTACTGACTAATTAAATTTATCTCTACTTATACAGAACGAGAAAGGACGTGATAATACTTTTAAATAAGTTTACTGTGAACTTTCATAGTGCTAAATAAATTAAATAATAAAATTTTTTGTTCTTGTTGCCATAGACAAAATAACTTATAGTACTCACATAGGAGGATAATTTGTCACACTTGTCGGTGTTCTTAAACGCGTTGGGAACATAGTACTTGTCCGGGCACTGGTTAATGTCCAGCGACAGGAGGGACATTGTTACCGCTACCACGCCTCTGTAATAAAACTAAGTTGATGAAACAGAACGAAGTATTATTATTATTATTATTATATTATACTCTTCACACCACGTCAGTCTGGCCCCGTGCTAAGTACCCGAGGGACTTATGTTACAAGTACCAGACAACGGAAATATATTTAATACTTTTTTTTTATATTATACACATATTTAGGATTTTTATTACATGATACACATCCAAGACCCCGGAACATTGAAAAACTTTTTGTTCCTACGGCGAAATTCGAACCCGCGACCGCGAGCTACCAACGCACTTACCAACTGAGCCACAGAGGTCGTCAAAAAAGCTCTGTACCGACTTTGAATCAATTTACACGATGGCAGTGCCTGGTCATCCTGGTTTTTTTGGATCGCAAATTCTCATAAAGTGCGAGCTAAGTCTGTTACTATATATCGTAAGTTTTATCTCCTTTATAAGAAGATCCCTGCAGGCGTCGACCGAGCACATTACCGATTATAACACGAAAATGGCTATTAAGGACAGAAACCACCACATCCTCAAACTTGCGGGCGTGTAACAACCAAAAGTCGCGATCTTTAGAGATAGGCAAATATAATAAATTAAAACAATACAATATTTATAACAGAACTGTGATAATAAAAACTATGTATAAATATAATAATTTAAAAAAAAGTCTACAGCGTGATTAAGTCCATCACGCTGTAGACTTTTTT
>JAOTAV010035299.1:0-19132 GCA_026546445.1 Cyclargus thomasi
TCCCCTTGAATGCCGACAGAAAACTTCGTCAAAATCGTCCTGTCTGCGTACGAAGTCGCGGGCAAAAGCTAGTATTGTATAAAATGCTGTTCCGTTGGTGAATCAATAAATAAAATAAAAATATATGTAATAATAATAGGTGCATTAATTGGGCTTTAAATGATTTGCTTTCTTTAGTTAGCCAAAACATGGGTATTTCTAGCTTATTCTTATTTCTAGAATTTACACTGTCAATATACCTTTTCTTCCTGATATTATTAAAAAGCATTTCTTGCGGCACGCTATCGCGATGAACGAAAATTCAAAGAAAATTATACTTTACGACCTAGGCTAGAATGCGATATAATATTATGCTTGCTCGACGCTACAACAAAGAATTGTACGTTAGTAAAAAAATAAATCTTTTTACTCTGGCCGCGACACCCAAACTTAAATCCGAATTTCTAATCAAAGATTCGGACCACCCCAGGAATAAACTCTGTTCATTTGTTTCGTTGTGGATCCCGCATACTATTCGAAATTTCTTAAGCCTAGCCATGGTAAAGCGATTTGATGTGCGCCATTCTGGCGCTGACGACAGTGGTGGGCGGGAAAGTAACTAATGATAATGATAGGACAATGAACCTATTATATTGGCGCGACTGTAGGAGAGAACTAGGTAAGCTTTGGCAGACGCACGACTTTTATGCGCATGTCAAACTCACGTAATGTCACGGCAACGCCAACTATAATTGCTTACAACTTGATAGGTAACCAGTTATAAACATTTTTTGTGACGTTATCAAGACAGCGCATACGTATAAGAGATTCTGCGCGCGCATGCATGCATTAACGCTAGCGAACACGGTCATTGTCTCAGTAATGAGCTGTCAAAATGTGTTTTTATGTAATAGAGGTCACTGTATAGGTGTCAAAATTTTTATGATTAGATATTCAGATGATGAGCGGCAGGACATAATAGCCTAATTTTGAAAGTCCTAGCCACGTCCTAACTACTAGTATGACTGCAAATAACAGCTGTCCGTCAATTATAAAGTTCTCTTCTTGGATTCTCTCCTGGGAAGTCTCGTATCCTAACACGTGACGGCTAGCCAGCTCGTCGCCTGGAGACAACGCCAAAATGCACTTTGAATACCTTAAAGCTGCATTCAAATGATGAAATGAAATACAAGTATTTTGTTTCTTCAACCTCGTACAGTTGTAAGCGGGCATTTCTTTGGAAACTAACATTTAATTGACTTTTTTATTAACCTGGCAAAACAATATAGCGAAATTTTTTTTATTATCATTTGACACTAAATTTCTTGATCCTATCCTTGTACCAATTGAATGATACACTTTTTTATTCCATTCGTTTACCTGGCGCAAAAGCCTACATTTTTGCAAATCACGGCAGTTTTCAAATTGTTACTTATCTGCTTCTTACGTTTAAGTATTCAATTATCTTTTATCTAAGCAATCAAGAAAACAAACCATCTGTGAGTGTCATTTAGAATGATGCCTATAAATAGAATTTTCATATTTAATTATATTAATTATTCTACTATTAATTACTCTACTATTTCATATTCAATTATATTAATAATTTACTGATGCCCACGACTCAATTGCATTTTTTCCTGTTTTTTTTTAATACAAACCTCACGGAGCCCGTGATCTTTCCAACGGTGGCAAAATCATGGAAATCGGTTCATGAGTTGTGAAGTTACATCGTTAGGAATGAAAACCCGACTTATTTTTATATAATAGATAATATATGGATGTGAAAAAAATTCTTTAGTGTATAGATAATGTACTGACAGAAGCTATATAAGTATGGTTCTTATGTTAACATCCCTACTTGTATGATAATATGTAGATAGCACCATTCATATTAACTTCATCTTATCTCATAATGAGTAATTTAACTAGTATGTTATCATATCATATATTGGAATGTTTAATATAATAAAATAATATCTATGGACGCTTCACACCGCGTCAGTTTGGTCCCGTGGTAAGTACCTAAAGGACTTGTGTTACGGGTACAGTATATTTAAATATATATTAAATACTTTTAAACACTACACATATTTAGAATTTTTTTTTATATGATACACATATTTAACACACATCCGAGACCCAGCAACATTGAAAATTTGTCTTTTTTTTTTTGAAAAATTGATCACATCAAAGGTTTTTCGTGGTTGGATACCGGTGCTGATCCTGGCGACACAGGAGATAAACGTTAAAAAAATAATAATAAAAAAAAACATTGAAAAATTTTTTGCTCCGTCGGCGGGAATCGAACCCGCCACCTCCTAAGCTTAAGCCATCAACACGCTTACCACCTGAGCCACAGAGGTCGTAATGTTTATTATAAGTATAATTATAGTACACTCTTGAAAATAGTTCCTATATAGAAAACAGATATTTCTTTAATAAATGAGAGGGACTATAATATGATTGAAGACTTAACTGAAATAACTCCGTAACTTTAGTTTTTTTATTATTTGACAATTTTTTATAATACAAATGAATGTCTGTCTGTCACCTTCAAGACCAAACTGCTGAACCGATTATGCTGAGATTTAGTGGGAAGATACTTTGAGTCTCGAAGAAGAGATATAGGATACTTTTTATGTCGGCTAAATGTTAACGTGGGTGATAAATGAATTTTAATCTACTGGCTAAAAAAATATACCCTTATTTTTGCATGTAAGTTAACAACAATAATATATTTATTATCAGCTCTACTTGAACCGGAAAAGGCAATTAGAATGTTTTCACCTCCTGTAAGACTACTTCCATAAGCTCATTCAGCTGTTAAAAACTTCGAAAGTTGCTGTAACTGAGTACTGACAATTTTCTTATTAAATCTTTAAACAAAATTTTAACGACGTTACATCGATTCTCGATTCCTTAGAATAAACTATTGACGTAAAATATTTCAACAATTTTTTTTTTCTGAATAGAGTCAGTTTTTTTGCTGTATCCTTTTGCCAGGTTACTGAAAAAAGTCCATCGAAAATTTAATTTTAGCTGCGGTTCTAGCTTTGGGGTTCTAGCTTACGTCATACGATTTTCTTCACAGATAAAACGCACGTAATATTCTCATTATAAATCCTGAATATATAAAAATCATGTTCTGTGTTAAAACTTAAAGACTGACTCTGAGAATTACCATTTTTAAAATAAGCAGAATCGGGTATATCTATAATTTTTATGTCAATGCCATTCTAGTTAGGGATTGTAAGCGTAGTGACGTCTTTAGAAATTGTACTTCGTTGTAAACAAATCAGGCGTAAAAATAATTGCCTGTAGACGAGGCTGTTCAGAAAAATGTCCGTTGAGTTGAACCGTACTTCAGTGAGTACGCTAAAGTACCGTCCTTGTGCCAGGATTGTGCCTATGATAAATTAAAAAAAACGTCCTTAAAAATTTAACGACTTAAGACTAGGTATACTCCTTCTATTGTGGACGATCTATGCAGTGCTCCCCAAGCGTAGTAAGACGGGAGTGGATGAAGGAGCAACTAATAATTTAAAAATGTTTGTATTGTTGCTTTTCAGAATAAAATCAAAATAGGATGAAAGACTTGAGTAAAATAATTACTTAAACAAATCAAGAGCATTCATCGATAACGTACTCAAATGAGTACGTAAAAATAATTACCTGTAAACAAGCTGTCCGGAAAACTTTCCGCCGAGCTGACGTCGGAGCACTGTACTTCGGTGAGTACATTGTTGTACAGCTCTGTCCTCGTTCGGAGCCAAGGCTTCCAATGCCACACCTCAGTCTCTTCGTTTATTTTCTTCATAAGGTCCCTCGTTATGTAAACCGTGTCGCCATTTTTGTTTACATATGGCAGTATTTCGGCGTCCGATTCCGTCACATCTGAGAGAGAAAAAAAGTTACGTTAACTTAATAAGCACTTGATAAATTTAAAACATAGTATTAATGTTAGTTAACTTAAAAGTTACGTGTGTCGAAAAAATTATACTACAAATAAAAATAATTAGGCTTGTCTCCTAATATGATTATATGTATATAATTTTTTTATTTATTTGTAGTATAATTATTATTGGACACACGAAATTTTTACTTTTTACTACGAACCCGGGCCCGAGATCTTTACAACGAGTACCGTTGTAATCGGTTCGTGCGTTCTGGAGTTACATCGTCAGGAAGGAAAACCCGACTTATTTTTATATAATAAATTAGTTAAATGTCAACACCTCTAAAAGTAATTCTACGATATTAATCAACAAATAATGAAATATGGACGGAACACCACAGTTTTTCGGAAGTGAAACGGAGTATAGAAGTGTAATTTTCCAAACCTTGTCAAAACACAATAGGTCGTTTCCACGCCGCATTAGTTACTGTTAATATTGTTTATCTGATACGATATAATAATGGCTTATAGGTTCACAGGAGCTGTGACGATAATGAAAACAATACATCATTTTGACGCTATTATTGGTTAGATTTTGTTGGTTTTTCAACTCAAAAATGCAGCCAATTATTATTTTTTAACGAAAAAATTAAAACCGACTTCCAAAGGAAAAAACTGAAATTGTACAAAAGAAACTAAAAAGTATTAAATAAAATTAATTCTTTAATAGTTACTGTTTAAGAATTCGGTGAGGCATCAGCCTATTTCCGTACACAATCTTCATTATTTTAAAATTGGTAAGTGCTAACATGTAATGATTTGTCTAAATTTAAATTTTTGACTGCCCACAAAAGTCTTTGTTTGTTATGTTCTACTACTTCAACAGTGTTACTAAAAATCATCACTAAAAACTAACAGGAAATGAAGAGAGCTCTTAAGCCGTCTCTATACTACGTTCGATCCGAATCCGATCCTAGCTTGAGACGTTTAGATCGGATTCGGATCGAATAAATTATGTGTCAAACTATCAATCAAAGTGAATATAATTATTTATCCTATGATCTGTATATTGACCTACCTCTTTGAACTTACGAAGCTGGCGACGTCTATTAAAATAATATAAAAAACACCTAATCGACACACACAGACAGTACATTCTAATGATATACATATATCTTAAGCCGTCTCTACACTACGTTCGATCCGAATCTGATCCTAGCTTGAAATGTTCAGATCGGATTCGGATCGAATAAATTATGTGTCAAACTATCAATCAAAGTGAATATAATTATTTATTCTATGACCTACCTCTTTGAACTTACGAAGTTGGCAATCTTTATTAAAATAAATAAAAAATATCGACACACACAGACGATACGTTCTAATGATATACAAGTACAAAATTATTTATAAAAAACAAACTTAAGTAAGTCACGTCTGTTAGTCAGAAATCTCTAAGTATCAATGAGGAATGGATCTTAAGTTGTATTATCAGAGATAAAAAATTACTTTACTTTCCGTTTCGTCACAAAAAACCTTCCTATATCTTTTGTTCTCATTTTTTTCAATTGAATGAAATGGATCTATTCAGTGGTCGTTGTAAATAATTAGATAAACGTTTATAGTTACGTTACCAAACTTGACTATGCGTTTCTCCGATGAAAAATATCAGGGGGCTTAGCCAAGGCCTAAACGTTTTCGCTTCTTTGTAGAATAGCCAAATAAAAAAGGTACAAAAATGTTTTTACTGATTTTTGTACGAGTATGCACTTGATTAGTAATGATAATAATAATAACAATATCTATGGACGCTTTTTACCACGTCATCCTGGCCCGATGGTAAGTACCAGAGGTACTTGTGTTACAAGTACTAAACAACGGAAATATATTTGAAACTTTTATACTATACACATATTTATAATATGATACACAAATTTAATTCTAATAATTAGTGTGGAACATGCACAAGATTGGCAAGCTAATCTAGCCTGGAACATGCTACTTCTGTGTAAGTACATGCTTATTGTCCTCGGAAACGAAGTTCATTTTGTCCAACACTAAGGCTAGTGTTAGACAAAATGAACTTCGTCGAAGCTAATTTTTCAACAAGTTAAGGCTAACTTGTTGAAAAATTAGCTTCGTGTATCCCGGCATAATAGCGTATTTTTATGATATTTAGGGGGCAACCGATCAGATGGGCTACCTGATGAAAAGCAACTGCCGTCGCCTATGGACACTCGTAACATCCAGAGAGTCGCAAGTGCGTTGCAGGCTTTTATGAGGGAATAGAAATAGATAGGGGGATTGGGGAAGTTGGACCACCGGCATCCGTGCCGAAGCAAGGCTCTCCCTCGGCAATGAGCATCCGTTTTATGTACTTGAGATCTCTTGAGAAAAATGTCTCATTGGTACACGCCTCCACCGAGGTTCGAACCTGCACCGTTGCGTGCACCACGAATGCAAACCAAAAGTCTTACCCACTAGGCCAAGGACGCTGTAAAACACATTATTGCTTCTAATTCAGAGCCGAATAACTAGTGGAATAGTGTAAAAGGCACTTAAATGCAGTAGATTTTGGTAATAACCACCGCTGGATTGGGCACTGGATTGATATTAGAACCCGCTAGTATGCTCGGTCTACACGACGTTAAGATGCAACTCAACGAGATAGCTATGTTCCTGTATTAGTTGAACCGAACTTGATCAACACTATATTCGGATCAAGATAGCGAAATCGACGTCCCGACTCGTCACATGCTACATTTATCAACAAATCAGATTTCTACGATTAATAAACTAATGTCGGAAATAGTTTTAATCATATAATCTCCTAATCACCAGAAACTACTCAACTTTGTATTTTATCTGTGTTTTTACGCTGTTAATTTTACGATAATTTAACGATGCCATAAACATTTTTTACGGTTGATTGATTGTCTGAACTTAGTAAACAGATTGTTGTCACTCCGGTGAATGTTAACAAATGGCCTTAATTATTTTTTTTACACTCGACTGTGAACGCGTTTCGCGTGTGGTTCATCAAAAGGTCGCGTGTTCAGATCACGTCGGGGTCACCAGTGTGGGAATGAGGCGTGGTGGCCAAAGGAAGATCTTACGATCGAGAGAGGGGTCAGGCCGAAGCCTAAGTGATACATTTCAGCTGTGGTACATATACCGTAGTGTTTCGAAAACTTCGATAGCGCGATGAAGAATTATTACGCTTAATGTGGGTACCGCTACACGCGTTCACTAAGATTTTATATGGGATTTGTACAATCGGAGAAGTTGAAAGAGATACAGATCGTAGATCTAAATAATTTGGCCGGGCTATGCCGAACCCAACCGACAGACCACGACTTATATGGAATTGACATAGTCCGACTAAATGACGTAGATCCGTCAACTGGCTCTCTTCCCATTTCCCCCATTATACATGTAAGCATCGTGGGGTGGCGCTGTAGAAATTCCAACTAAAATCTTAATAAAGGCGAAACGCATTCACGGTCGATTGTGAAAAAAACTGTTTGTTAAAGAGCTGTCATTCCACTGACTTTCCAAAGAGTCTCCCAAAGGCACGCTGTTCTCTTTCTATAATATCCTTATTATTCAAGAGGAAATCTTTGTTGTATTTTTTAATGTTTTTCTACGATTAAACTCAAAAAGTTTCAAAAACTTTTTCACCGTTATATTGCTAAGTTATCACACAGTGTGACATAGGCTAAAATAATGTCTAGAAGTCAGCTTCAATCATTTGAATCAATGTAAATTGTACTTAGCTGTTTTATTACTTGTCTATTTATTAACTCGATAAGCTGTCATTTTACTAATAGCCAGCTATCACAAAGGGAGATCCTGCCAAAGGTGTAACCCCTTAGCGTTATTACTTTACAATCCTCTTAATAGACTGGGCACATAACAATCTATATATTGCCTCTCGGCAGCGTTCGAAGTGAATATAATGGAGCTGTAGTCTCAAACGACACATTCAAACGCCGATAGAGTAGGACGTAGAATTTCGATTCGGACGTTTGAGTCTTAAAACAGTTCGTGTATAACCTATATTCAATGATTTAAAGTGCTTCATACACAGTAGTTATAATTTACTTAACCTACACATTGACTCTTCTAATACAACTGAATCGATTACGATTATTTTTTTTGGATAGCCGAAAAAGGAGTTTCGGTAGGGCATCTGTCGGGTTCGCTTTATTATATGAATATGTTTGTTGGTAATGCGTTAACGGTGATAATGGAACTTTCTACGGCATTTTTGAAATTTTCATCACTACAATTTACAGGGAACATACAAAAAATTACAAATCGGTTTGTAAATAATTCGTTTTTCGATTATTCCAGAAAAAATTATTAATAAAACCTTATTTTAATAAACTTCCTTCTTTTTGTCTAAAATCAGAAGATTATCTTTAATAGCTTATCATTATTATAATATATTCAGATGATAAGGTAAATCAACACTTTCCTTGTCATTGTATTTTAAATAAATGATTAAAAACTATTCACTTAAAACTGATTATTTAAACAAATGATTACTATATTATTAGTAGAGGAAATCCCGGAGTTCAAAACTAGGTTTAACTTGTACTCTGACATTGGTTAAGGACTGTTATAATAATTATGTTACGAAGAAATAAAAAATTATATGCGCAAGGCAAAAAGGTTGCAAAAAAAAATTTTAAAATGACCTTGTCACAAATGCACCTGAGGATTTTTCTGCTCATTTTTATTGGAATGGCACAATAATATTGCGTATATTAGTACAAGCTGTAACAGGATGTAGATATAAATGATATCATTCTTAGTATCGAGAAAAAATCGAAACCATTCCAGTCGTGCACCATAACGCACGAGAGGAATGGTTTCGATGTGTCGAAAAGTTTTTAGCTTTTATTTTTTAGGGATTTAAAATTATGGAGCACTCAATTAACTCTCTACTTTTGAAAGCACATAAACAACACATACAACCATACAAACATAGTTGAAGACATTAATGGAAGAAGGGGTCAACTAACATTTTGCAACCTTCGAGTATATACTAATATTTCTATAAAAATTTTGATTTGGTCTAAATGAACTAACATTTTAAGAACTCCCGGAGAGTTCTTAGAATGTTAGTTATCTGCTTCTTTCACTTATGTCTTCAATTATGTATTCCAATTTATTGACGTACTTTTGGCTCGGCCGCAGATTATCCCTGATCGAAAAAATTCGGACGCCCCGCCAAGCATGAACGCACTCTTTTCTGAACATTACATTTTCCTATGGACCCCGCATACCGTTCGAAATGTACTTTAATGGAATCTGACAGACGTCCGAGTTTTGCAAATCAGAAATTAGTATAGCGCCGGACTAAAACTCTCTTTTAAGCACTTCCACCTTTTCTTTAAAAAAAAAAGTAATAAAAAAAAAATAAACCACTTACTAAAATCCTCCAACGCGTTAGTGGTTGCCCACAGCACAACCACTACAATCGTCCACCGGAACATTATTCACATTTAGTTCTTCACGGCTCACTGTGAACGAAATCACGATTATTTTAAACCGTTGGAAAATACATCGTTACACTCGATAAGATAAACAAACAACCATTTTCACATGACTATACATTTCATTGTTAAATGGTCATTAAATACTTGAAGATGTAAGGAGTCCAGCAGTGTATAAAGTCATAGTAACCACCTACGAATAATATAAACTAAGAAAATTGTACTTCCAAACTGTTGCCATTTCGAATTTAGAAACTTTAGATCTCTCGTCTAATATTGGCCTAAAGTCAGCGAAATTTTAAAATTGTGTTAGGTAGATATTGTGAATTTGCTCAAGATTGGCAGTATGTTTCATAACCCATAACCCTCCGTCAAAAAAATTTGTCATTTCTATACAAAACACCATAGCCAACAAAGTGTTGTGGTTGACAATCGCGGTTTGTATAGAAATTTGACAGATGGTTAATAAACTATACCGCCAATCTTGAGAGAATGCAGAACAGGTAGGTATAAATTTTTTCGCAATTGGCGTCGTGGAACAAGTTTTGACGGAGTTACTCTTCCATAGTTTTTATTATTCGTCAGTAAGCGCATAGATTTCTTTGGCACAGAAGGCATGTTATCCTCTAAATTTCGAGGCAACCGTTTCATTTTACTAATGTGTTATCTATCTCTGTGGTCTGTACTACATGTGTGTAAAACTAAAATTGTAGCAGTTCGTGACATTAGCGTGTTCAAACAAACTTTTGAGTATTAAGCTGTCCGCACGTTATTGGAATTTCTGATTAGAAAAATTGGGTCGCTGCGTCGCCGGATACCATAAAGAAATTGCTTATACTATGTTTACACAAATGATATGAGCAGCGTTCCGACTGGGCATCCGGATTTTTCTGATCAGAAATTCTTAAACAATGTACGGCCCCGGGCTTATACCTACTGCGTATGCATTGAATTTCCCCCATTATACATCCATAAATATAAAATTATTATCGACTGTATTGATATAAGTTATTTGAAAAGTTATTATATTATGGTAAAAACATCGGAAATTATTTTATCTATTCAATCCAATCCATTCATCCAGAGATCAAGTCAGCGCTGGTTAGATCACTGGACTATATAAGATGATATTTTGTTAATAAAATTTCAAATTCAAAAAGTTTATAAAATATTGTTCGTGAAGTCGTATTGTCGGATAGTGGAATTTTCTTTTTCCTGGAAAATCTCTCGGAAAATTGTAATCCTTACAAGCGTTTTAAGGCAACAACGGATCCTTTGATAGATATTATAGGGTTTCTTTCTATGAAACGATACCCTATAAATATTGTACAATATAAAATTTTTATAAAATAATATTTTGCTACTTTTATGGTATTGTGTAGATTTTTTAATTTAAAAATGTATAAGGTAATAAAACTTTACTACGCCAAAATTACTGCGCGGGAACCGTACATTTTACTGGTAAAAAAGTATCCTTTCCGAGGACCCGAAAGGTTTAACAAATTCCGTTCAGCAGTTTGGGTGTAAAGAGTTTACAGACAGACAAAAATACAGGCTCTACCTTGCATTAATTGTTAGAAAAGTTGATTCATAACCAACGAAGAGAATTCACAATCGACAGATGGATTGTCGAAGGTCCATTAACTCTTCGACATCCCCCATAAATTAATTTCTTCGATAGTACAATATTAGTATAGATTGTAATGATTGGTTGTTATCCAGCTTCACAATCACAGCTACAATCTTGGGCAATCATCATAGCTTCTACTATGTCGGCAGTGAGTTTCATTACGTACCGAAACTTCGATTTCCCGTTCTTTGTCATGTAACACATCGATATGAATTCAGACCTCCTCCCTTATCACAGCTGTGTGCAAATGAAGCTTCATCGATTTTTGGTTGTACTGTCATAAAAAATAATTTATTTTTAAAATAATTTAAATAATTTATTTTTAGGCAGATAAAAGACATTTATCTGGAATGTGTTATGAAGTCTAATACTTCGTAACACGTTCCAAATAAATGTCCAGGAGTTATACTCAGAAACCGTTTTGAGGCTCGAATGAAACGGAATATATAGTTCTCGTGGCAAAGTTTCATTCGAAACCGAACCGAAAACATATTGAGACTCAAACAAGATTTCTCAAAACGGTTTCAGAGTAAACCGCCTAAGCCTATGTAATCGGAAATTCACCAGACCAGTGTTTCGGAACCTGTAGCCCGCAGACCCCTAGGCGTCAGCAAGTATATGTATAGGAGTATACGGTGTTTTATGTATAACTAGTTAGTGCGAAAATTCGTATGTCACGCGGGAATCGTACATTTTCCCGGAATAAAAATGTCCTATATGTTGATGATGTTGTCCAGAGTTAATAACTGTTAAACAAAAAGAGATTTATACAAATCCGTCGATTATTTTCGGAGATTAGCGCGTACAAATAGACAAACAATTTTTTCTGTCGATTTATGTTCTATTACTGTTCTTTAGCCCCAAACATTGATTATCTTATTAAAATACTAAATGTAGGCACAGACACGCCAATTTTACTGTTTTATTATATGTATAGATGATGTCTAGTAAATTGCTAAAAGTTATTGCGATTTTTTTACTGTATATTTTGTTAGCCATCCCGTGCCTAAAGAAAAATATATCTAACGCAATATCGGATAATGTAGCTTTCTAATAGTGAAATAACTTTACAAATAATTTCAATAGCTTTCCAAACTTATAACCGTCAAAAACTACAACCACAAATGTTTATTTCTTTATAATATAAATGTATACTACATGCTTTATTCAAACTTTACTGACTTTTCTATCATGTGACGTTTTTAATATGCCAAACAAAGAAAAGAGACATTACTTTGCTACAAATATTTTTATTAATATAACCCTTAGCATAGATTAGGGGGTCCCTGAAAATTGTGGTTGATTACCTAAGAGTTTCTAGCTTAAACAGGTTGGGAAACACTGCAGTAGATTGATATACCCGCGGGCAGATCTACGTTTATGTCAGACAAGCTCAGCTACAATAGAATATTAATTACATTACAGAATGTGCACTCTATATAAACGGCCTGAAAGTCGCCTCGATCTCGGTAGAATCTCGGTAGAGCGGATGGTGACGTTTGAAATATTAGACAATAACCGTAAAAATCATGAACAGCACTATTGCTGTTCATGGTTGCCTAAAAACCACATTGACACACAGGGAATTAACTTTTTTTAAATTACCGGGAAATTCCGAAAGGTAAGCAAAATAAAAAAGCTATCCAAGATGCTACTTATAGAGTTAATGATTTAGAGTCGAAAACATACATCCGTAAAATTCGTATTATTGAGAGAATTCATATATCGGACGATACAATTTCGGTTTTGATATGTAAGAAAAACGAATTTCGGATCAATAAGTTAAAAGAAACAGGGTTAAAATTGATTAACTTAATAGTGCCACCAAATAAATAAACCGAGTAAACTAAATGAAACCGTTAAAAAAATATACGTATTAATAATAATTACAAAACCTGGAAGATACTTAAGTAGACAGATATAAAAACATTAGGTATTCACTTTCGGTCAGGAATTTAAAGTACTACCAAGAGGCAGCCCTAGCAAATGTCACAAGCCGCGCGACTGTAGTATTTATATCAAACACAGGGCGGGAGTGAACATACTGTACATACGTCAAATTTGGTTACAATCGGCCTGACTGTCTGGACGATACCTGCCTATACAAGTATACAGCATGTAACAAACGTGAGTGATAATACTTAAGGGCTTGTATGTATTCCTCAAATAGAGTTTACTCTGAAGGTGGCAACGCTTTAACGATTTTTTGTTTCGTATGGACAAACTCGCTTGGCCGCTCGTCCATACAAATCACTTTTTTTCGTTTTTCAGTCACAATGAACTCTATATAAGGCACACCTACAAGCCCTCAATTATTGTCACTTTTGCTACACCCTGTATAGCAGGGGAGCCTGTAACCTGTTGATCGGTGGACATGCCCGCTGCAGAATCACCTCCAGGCATGTCCATCTAGTTTAGTTAATTTTGGACAGAAGCACACAAGCAAAACTCTCACACTGTTTAAAGTTTTTGCTACACTCACCATATAAAAAAATGTCAATCTTTGCAAATAATATAATATTATAAAGAAGTATGCGTTTGTATGTTTGTGGTGGGTAATCGCACCGAACCGATTTCAAAAATTATTTTACCATTCAAAAGTTACACACTTCCTGTTGACCGCGACTACGTCCGCGTAAAGCTTTATAAACTATCTCGTTTCTACAACATTTTTCGATTACTGCTCGACGACTATTGGTCGTAGCGTAATGTTATATAGCCTTAAAGACTTCCTCGATAAATGGGCTAACTCAAAAATATTTTTTCAATTCCGGCC
The DNA here is from genome assembly GCA_026546445.1 of Cyclargus thomasi. Taxonomy (NCBI): domain Eukaryota; kingdom Metazoa; phylum Arthropoda; class Insecta; order Lepidoptera; family Lycaenidae; genus Cyclargus; species Cyclargus thomasi. The sequence goes on from JAOTAV010035299.1 coordinate 13,788, forward strand.
AGTAGTTCCTGAGATTCAAAGAATGATGAAAATGGTTAATGAACCATACCGCCAATCTTGAGCGAATTCACAACACTAGATATAAGTTCGGTTTTACCCAGCCACACGATGATCTATCCTACAGGCTTTTTTTTCTTTTTTTAATTAACGGGATTTATGTACAAAAAACAACTATGTCACTCCCATCGCTTCTTGTACAAAATATAACACAAATTATAATTCTAGATTAAAATTAAAACAATTAAGCATTTTAGCAACTTCAGAAAAAAGATCAGCTAAAATGCTTTGGATTTGATATAATTAAAAAAAAGTAGCCAGCGAACAAGACAAGATTCATCAAAATCGATTTAGAAGTTTCAGCGTGATCGATGGACAAACATCCGAACGTACAAGCCTTCACAGTTATAACAATTAAGCAATCAGCTTTCATCGCCTCTTAGGTATTAAACAATTAAAATACGTAATTAATTATCTTCAACATAATTTTCGCATATGATCGATATCTGCGGGTGATATCTTAGCAACCAGTTGTGACATTGAGTTTGCAATGAGTAGGGATTTTAATAATCTTTGATTAACCATAATCGCGTAGATAACAGTGTTGCTTATTCTTATGCTCGTTATATATGTATATAATTTTATTAAAAGTTGTCGATTCTCCTGTATTTACTACGAGTTGGTGCCCGCAACTTCGTTGTGCGAAAATTTGTATATCACGCGGTAGCCGTGCATTGTCCCGGGATAAAAATTATCCTATATGTTGCCCAGACTGAATAGCTATTAAACAAATTTTTTTTATTAAAAGTCAAAGCCCCCCAAATTAATTAGTTTGTAAAAATATCAATTGTACAGACACGCCAATTTTACTGTTTTATTATATGTATGAATATATATGAAGTTGTAAGCCCTACGCACATTGTTACCGTATCGTTTAAAGAAGTAATTTATAATGCCTGAGCAACTATGAGATTATTCACACGCCACGGCGATCGGGCGGCGGCCGTGCTTGAATAGTATGAACACGGCGACCTTATGCACGTGAAAAGGGGCTTATGTTCGGTAAACCTGAAAGGATTTTGATACATTTATACAATATATAACATTTTAATACTGATGATGCAGTTCACTAAAATTATAGGACATTTTTTATTTTCGTCCAATGATCACGTGATAAATCCTTGTTAATCGGACAAAACTGTGGCTAGAAAAAATAAACGAAAATTATTCTTAATCGTAAAATATGCAAAAATGTCTTTGTCTGTTTTCACGGTGGAAAGGGTTAACCGTTTAAGGGGCTTACGGCCAAAGCCGGGCGACACCGGCAAAACTTCGGCGAGACAAACTAATTTTATCTTTAATTTTTTATTACATTTAACTTGGTCTTGTTCTTGTTTTTTTCGCGTCCACTCCAGAAAACAAAGGAAAATGTAGCATAGCAATAATTAAAATTAAAAAGAAACTTTTACACATTTTGACCACTTTACTCAAAGCCGTTTCTTATTTAACGCTTATAAATTTGTTGTTTTAATTCAATTGTTTTGTACTTTTTGGTTTAATACTTCGTTAAAGAATTTTATAAAAAGGAAAAAAAAGTTCTTTGATTTTCTAGTTCCATGATTAACGGTTTTGATTGTGGTTTTGTTAAATGACTAGACGTCTGTAATCCCTTCAGGACGTTTAACTGTGTCTTGTAAAAATAGCAATCTTTCTTAGTATGACTACAATATGACTAAATGTCTTTAGTATGTAAATGTCTCGCAAATCGCTATATTTCACAAGATAATATAAAGTGTGAAGCCGTTTTTATTTTGCACGCGCAAACAACGCGTGGTTCAGATTTTAGAAATCATTTGTAAAAGCTCAGAACCCTCCAAAATATATGTTTTATGTTTATGTTATTTTAACCTCCTTAATAAAAAAAATACATAGCGTAGAACTATTTAAAATACTCTGTTATTTCTCACATGCAAGGATTTCAATATGACCGACAAAGAAAAAATAACATAGTATGTAAGCATATCTATTATAAACATTTTACACATAAAATGGATGTATAATTTCTGCAAATAAGATAAAAGTAAAAACCACACAGTAAGTCCGAGTTCAATAGAAAATGTTATATAAAAATACGTTGCGAACTAATGAAATTAAATGAAATGAAAAAATATTTGCTCAGTGCTCAGTTTCAATTCAACGTAACATTTGCGCAAAATTAATTATACTAACACTAGGTAATGCTCAATTATAAAAGTAGTTCATTGCGCAGGAACCGTACACTTTTCAGAGATAAAAATACATATGCCCTTCTTCGGGTCTCAAAGTGTCTCGGTATTAAATTTCATCAAAATCGGTTCAGCGATCGGGGCGAGAAGAGGCAACACAACAGACAGACACACTTTCGCATTTGCAATATTAGTATGGATAGAAATAAAACCAATTATTTTACTTTTATAAGGCGCAGGTAGCAGTCGCAAAAGCAATGCACAGCACAGACCATGTTTTTCACTATTAACATAACAAAAGTTGCACTAATCACAAAACACAACACTTGTGTATAATCGTTTCACATTACTATTCAACTGATGTATTTTACAGAAAGGAATCCTATTATCTCCGTCAATAAAGATATTCTAAGCCCTCATACATCTCAGAACAAGCATAATAAATATAAAACCGATCACTATACTTACAATCTTTAACAGTTTTCCAAAAACGAGGAGATTATGTGTTCGTGAGTGGATTTTTTTTTCACTTTCGTAGTTTCATCTAAAAAACATCGTTCCGTCTCCCACACGCCCGCGTTGCGAGAATTAAATTTCCAATACTGAAATAATAATAGAAATGCGTTGGGTTTTAAACAGATAATCTTAATTGATAAGAAGTTGTTAACGATTACATGATTAAACTACAAATTTATCTATTTTGATTTGTTTTAATTGTGACAGTGAGTAGCAGGTGGCGCGAAATCATAAAAAATATCAAATACTTGAACGCAAAATTTTTGGGAAAGATATTTCATATATTTCTTACCTTTTACTTTACCATCACGTACCGCCTAATTTTTATTTTGCTATTAATAAGGGTCGATTCACGCAACGTTAATTAGAGAAATAATTGGTTCTTACATCGGCAGAGATGTGAGAACCAATTTCTGTAACGGTGAGCTGGCCCCCTAGACAAGTGTCAAGCGAGTTTCGTTTACGATAATCGCTAGACGTGTTTTTGTATGGGATTGACATAGACGAACGAAAAGTCACGTGATGTAGTCTAGTTCGAATATGTCAATGCCATTAAAAACAAGTGAAGTGACTGTCGTAAGCGTTAATCACTTGCCACTTGTCTAGGGGGGCTGGCTGGAAAGACGCTTTGAATCCAAACGATCACTTATATTGTAGAATATTACGAAGTGGTCAATGTTCTCATGTTCAGACTGATATTGATATTAGTCTCGTGTGCATCGTTTGAAGACTAAAAAATATCGAGCAATAAAAATTAAACTCCCTCAAACATTTCTTCCATCACCGAGCAATTTTCAAAATTAACCTTAAATGATCATCATTATATTGCTATGAAAGTGATCATCTATAAGCCTGCCTAAGGGGCCATTTGCAAGTTACATTTTTAGATTTTTTCCCACTCAATTTCTTATTGGCACAAGAAAGGGTTCATTCATCATCCAGTGTATTTATATGGAGGTCAATGACGTTTATGAAGCTACCGAAGAATATTTAGCCGTGGCGTGTGATGTCACAGTTAGTGCGGTGTCACCTTTACAACGCTTTTTCATCCCGTCATTTCATTAGCATTTTTATTACGTCATGTCCAACAGACACCCTTTCCTTTGTCTCTTTTACCTTCGTTACATCATCAGGTTATTGTTAGCTCTTCCATGAGCGCCAACCGTCAATTTTAGGCAACCTTCATACTTACATAGTCGGCAAACCGGGCTGTAGGTATTTTTAATAAATATAGTATTTTTAATACTAAAAAGATAATAATAATAACATTTATTCGACTTTTTAAAAAGAAAACTATTCTCTTTTCATGGGTATAGCTTCGAAATATTCTTCTTTTCAAAGTATCGTAAAATCGGTCCATGAAATTATCCTTTAGCATAAACTTTTGGAGATATTTATAAATAAAAACCATTGATTTATTAACCAAACATTTATTCACACTTTTTATGTACAAATATAAAGTGCATAATCAAACGAAAAGACAAACATTTCCACAATATTATTTCAGTGTAACTTTTACTAAGTACACAATGGTAACACTGCTCTTGATATATTACAGAAACCAACAGATAGAAATTCTAGGAAACCGTTTGATAGCAGTAAGCAAAACTTAGAAGCTTAGATTCATACCAAGAAACCATTGAGAAATGTGCCAAAGACATGTAAGACGTTCGTCTAGGGAACGAATAGCGTAAATTTACACAGTTCAGGGACTAAATATTTGCTGTTCTTGTTTGTTTTAGCCTTTTTCACATTCTCACGGTAGCCGCCTGATCACCGTGCCGCGTGAAATATATTCTCAATTTTTATGCTATCTGATATAATGATGTATGTAATCATGACATGTCATTTTCAAATATCACATCTAATTAGGAAAGAAATTACTCATGACTTAGCTAAGCACTAAAAAATGTTAAGTTATTAATCTATGTAATAATGAATGATAATAAGCTTTTATGCACCGCCCAATCTTGAAGATAGCGGTCATTAACCCTCTGTCAAAAAATATACCTCGTCTATACAAACAGCGATTGACAACAAAGTCTTGTGTTGCCACTTTATTGTTGGCAGTCGCTGTTAGAATAGAAATGACAAATTTTTTGACAGAGGTTCAATGGCTTTAAATGGGCGGCATCTATATATTAATGCACGAGCGAAAAGTTTGTAACCCTTTTTACAAATATGGAATACTAATATTATTTTAAAATATACTTTAATGTAACATATTTACAATAAATAAAACGCTACGCGCACTACAAATTTTGACACACATGAAATACTCTTTTGTTTATGGTTAAAGTCTGTGTTATGTTAATAAAATTAAATTATAATGATGACCAGGTAACGAGACCTTTATGCCAAATTGAAGTCTGTGATTAAATTGAGGATAGATTACATTTTTCATAGCTCCTTTAAGAGATGGATTTAAATATTTATGGTTAAATTTCGACGACAGGCGACCTCAAGTAATAATTACCACTTCGATTACAATTTTAACTCAATACCTCCGAGTCATCGAATCTAAGTTATGTCGAATCTAAGTTATGTCGAATCTAAGTTATGTCGAATCTAAGTTATGTCGAATCTAAGTTATGTCGAATCTAAGTT
>JAOTAV010035310.1:0-12857 GCA_026546445.1 Cyclargus thomasi
CGCCCATGGACACTCGTGACATCTTTAAAATCGCAAGTACGTTGCCGGCCTTTATGAGGGAATAGGGGAGTTGGGCCACCGATAAACTAACTCACTTAACGAAACAGAGCACATCGCTTAGTATCACCGGTCGAATCGGCCCCATTCGTGCCGAAGCATGGCTCTCCCACGGGAATTATGTATTTATTTATGGCCTAATGGGCCATAACGGACGCTCAAAATTCAAAAACTAAGTGGCGATTACCAATATAAATCAGAAAAACGTTTATCAGGCCTATCAGCGTTGCTACTTTCACATTGATCTCACAAGAAACTCATAATATCCTGAAGTATCACTTTATGCTGTTGCACCCAGTTCATTGAACTTTACCGAAGCTTAAAGTTCAGATTTTAAATTTTTAAAACCGTTAAAAATTTGGCTATCGATATATTTCAATCATATTATTATCAAATTTCAATACGTTATCATATTATATGGGAGCAGCAAAATTTCATGTCCTGCGATTGATTTAAGTCCGATAAATCAAACAAATGTCGCCTAAGGCCCAGTCCGCTCCAATACGCTTAATAAATGGATTAGTACGTCTCATGGTCCTTTCTGTGTATTATTTCTGTGTTCTGGATCCCTGTTTTTGATTAATAGTTTCTGTAGTGGCTGTAATGTAAATCATGTTGTACCAGTAACAACGCATTAAATATATTTTAAACGTTTCTACTCCTGTAGGTAACTCCTTTAATATCATGTGTTCGTTTTTAGCATTCCAGGTTTTTGACTAGCTAACGCATTGCCTAATGACCGATGAATGATTTTAATTTTTTGAAAGTATAAAGTGTCGTCAAAAACCTCAAAGAAATATCTCACAACACTTTTCACATTTTAATATGCACAGAACTTAATAGTACGAGTATAATAGTTATTTTTACAAGTTATTAATTATCTCGTTTTTAACTTTACCTCTTACTCAATTATCAAATGATTTTGAAAACTTCAAAAACCATGCCATATGTTTTTTTATGAATTTCTAAACTCATTTTTAACCTATTTCTCTTCCCCAGCATCCCCCGCCGTATCAGATCGTAGCGGGTGGGAGGCGCTGGGCGGGTTGTACGCGCTGCTGGCGCAACACGACGCACTGGGCGGGCACGCGCTAGCGCGCAAGTCCGTGCGTTCTCCCTCTCGACGTCTACGCTTCGGCCGCCGCTCGGACCCTGATATGCCGCCGCAGACACCGGTGAGTATAGGTTATAAAAAAGGCTAAATCGAAATGAGCGGTACAAGCTATTGGCGCACTACAACGCTACAATGAGAGCACGCGCTGGCGCGCAATACCGTGCGCTCTCTCACGTCACCTGCGCTTCAGCTACCGCTACGCATCTTCACGCAGACGCCAGTTTGTTTCACAGTTGTTGGTTTTTTTTTTTTTGGAAATTTATCAAAGAGTGGCGAATAGGTTGGAGTTGCGTAATTTTTGTTACATGCACACTGCACAGGCGACGTTCTGACGCAGTCAGAAATCCTCCTCTGTCTGACCTCACTTTGATTCTGATATCTATGGACCGCCCGAAGGGACTGCAGAACGCTTGGGCGGCAAACCGTCTGCGTAGTGTTTTTTGTCAACAATAGAAAATCAAACCAATACCTTCGTGGTAAAGATTGGAATTATTACTACACTAGCTTTAAACTAATTTTTTCGAAAGTCCTGTAAGAAATCTTCTTGTAAGCCAAATCTTTTTGTAAGCCTTGTAAGTCTCGTTTCATTTGAGTAAAGTAAGGATAAACAAACTCACTTTACTATTTTTAATATATTATATCCCTCTATCTTACAACCCAAATTATTATAAAATACAACCTTTTCTGAAATAAACACATTGAAATCTACACGTGTACATACGTAAGTCGATTTGAAAAATAATAATTGAGAGTATTATACTAATTGTGTTCTCATGAATTTGTCGTTATGATTTATTATTTCCGCTATCCCTATAACGATGATTACTTAAGACGTGTGCAGACTTTCTGTGAATGGAATGTTCAATGGAAAAAAAATATATTTTTTTTATGTTTTAAAAAAGATTATTACAAATCACGTAGGGTAGCTTTTGCCTATTATAACTATACGCAATTCATAACATTTCCTTTCAAATCAATTTAATTAGTTATACGTATACCAAAGTTTCATTTATAAAAATGCGTTTGTTTAATCTTGTTTAAATGTGCTTAGTATACTAAATGTTCCTTGGATCCCTACTCTCAAACTGCACACAAATCCTCGAACCTATTTATACGACGCCATTTCACGTTTATTACAGTAAATCATTTTTTATGATATTTAGGCGGCAAGCGAGCAAACGGGTTACCTGTTGGAAAGCAACTTCCGTCGCCCATGAACACTCGTGACATCTCTCGACACTCGGCAAATGCGTTGCCGGTTTTTTATAGGGGATTAGGAAAGTTGGGCCATCGGTAAACTGAGTGAGTTTACCGGACTGAACGAAACACAGCACAACGCCGTTTCACGCCAGTTTTCTGTAAGGTCGTGGTATCACTTCGGTCGAGTCGGCCAATTTGAGCCGAAGCATGGCTCTCCCACGGCAATATCTGATCCATTGATTGCAATTAATCTTTATGACAATCTATGGGTCATATGTTTACAAATTACATTAAGAAACCTATTAGTAAGACACGGCAATCTGATTCATTTGTTTGAGTCTCATAACGGGTTAGGAGACGTCGAAGTACATATTATAATGTTTGCAGATCGTAAAATATCAGTACGGTACAATCAAATTAGCGATTAGATAAACAGGCATAAGCGACCTGTGACTATGTCAACAGGATTTTAATTAAGGTCAAGTGTACGCCCTTCCTTAGCCCAAACGAGCCTCCATTTGCTTAATTTTCAAAAGGTAACGAAGGAGATTTCATGCGAGAGATCAGAAACGACCTCCGTAATGCGAATTACCCGGAGCCTACAATGAAATGAAATTATTAATATTTTGTGCAAACGCCACTTTGCGCGGACTCTTAAAAAATGCCGAAAACGTTCGCAACTGTCGCGGTGAATAAAAATTAATGTTTGGACAGTCTTCCTGAATTCGAAGTGGACTTTTCAAAAAGGTGTTGGTTGAGGCTCGGGCAAATTCTTAATTGGAATGTCTATAATATTTTGGTTCTATTAAAGTTCCAGCCAAACTCGTTACAATAGTAGACACTAATGTATTATTGACCGGTTTATTCCAGTACATTGAAGATGAAAGAAAGAAACACTATTTGGTAAAATACAAAACATTAGAAGCTAAACAAAACAAAAGAACATCTGACAGGGACCAACCATTATTATGACCTCTTATTCTCAGCCAAGTTCCAGTCAGTCAGCAGTCACGTGACACTAAATACGTGAAGTTTGACGTTCCCCTAATGTCACCAACATGTTTAAAATCCATTCATAGACAACCAAACTAGTATTAATTCAGTTATTATTCCAATAAGACGTTGTTATACGAAAAAAGAACAAGGCAGTTCTTGGCCGTATATTGAATTGCCTGGAACCATGCAGGTTTGTAATGGTCGTAATAGCCACCCTGTAGGTAGACCAGTAGATAGACTAGTAGGTAGACTAAAAGTAAGACCAGTAGGTTGCGGTGGGAGAGCCATGCTTCGGCACGAATGGGCCGGCTCGACCGGAGTCCGGAGAAACTACGGCCTCACAAAAGACTGGCGTGAAACGGCATTGCGCTGTGTTTGATTTAATGAATGAGTTTACCGGTGGCCGAACTTCCCTAATCCACCTATCCCTATTCCCATTTATTATTCCCTCATAAAGGCCGGTAAAGCACTTGCGACTCTTCGGATGTTACGAGTGTCCAAGAGTAACGGCAATTGCTATCCATCAGGTAATCTATCTGCTCACTTCCCCCCCCCCCCCAAATATCATTAAAAAACAGTAGATGTCTACCTACTGTTTTTTAATGATATTTGGGGGTAGGTAGCCGACTGTACCCGTGAACGGGACTGAGCGACCAATAAACATGGCATTTTTTGCTGTAAGCGGTTCCTTTGTATCTGATGTCTTAATACAGCCATTGTTCGACGGAGTCACGTGACTCGAGGTACTCCGCCAAATGTCAGATCTTCGAGCCATTACGACATCTTAAACGATGGAAAGTCTAGCCTATAAAGATCCGTGCTGGTCGTGTTGTTCATGGGTTAAACGCACATTTTTCAGAACCAAACGAGCCCAACGCGAGGGACTACAACACTAGTCTTAGAATTCGATATATGAAATGTCATCGAACTTCGCACCGAATCGTCCGATTCGCCCAAATCGTTCGCTGTCAAATTCAAAGAAAAAATTACTTCGGTCATGAAATTATGAACATACATCTATCAGAATCGTACTGTTCTAATGGATGTATGTTCATCATTAAGAGCCTCTCCGCGTAGCGTGGGGGGGAGGGGTGCAGAAAATAATAAAATTCTCCTAAAAAATATTCCTCTAAAAAATATTTGACCATTTCACATAAATCTAACCCCACCGGGTTATGAGAGTAAAGGAGGAGAGAGCGCTCCTGTGTACTGCGCACACACTTGGGCACTATAAAATCACTTCTGCGTAGCAGGCCTGTTTTCTATGAAACCAGCCACCATTACCGAAACCGGTGTGGGAGTTATTATTATTATATCTGCATGTCCGTCCGTACGTCATACCCACTTTCCTAAACTGTTGCAACTTGGTATCCCTAGGTCGAAATTTAAATTTCCTAGGAAACGGGGCAAAGCCGCGGGTAATATCATATAGCTCGTCCTCAACCAGCGATAGGCGAACGAGTAGAAACGGTGTCAAAAAGTGTCACACTTGTTTCCACTTGACACACTCCACTACGGGTGGCACGGGTGTCTTCTTGACACTTCCACTCTCACGGCTATCGTACAAAACAGTACCAAGGCTTCAAATACGGGCTGTAAGAGTTTTCATATTATCCGATCCGATATCGGTGTCGGGTGCCGATCCGATATCGGAGGAAATTAAATGCATGTAATATTATGTGCAGGCCTATCTTTCACATTGTCCGGTCCGATATCAGATATCGGCGCTCGAAATCGATATCGGATCGGATAATTTGAAAACTCTCTTCTCTCTCTCTCTCTCTCTACGCACATTGAACGCATCGACGCGCGTCTTCGCTCATCCTTAAAAAAAATTAAATATTTAGACTAAACTGGCCCGTCCACAAAATGGAGACCTTAATAGGACGATAGAAGAGCATAAAACAATAAGATTTTTTTCTATGATTTCGCTTATATACTGTCCAACTGGGTGCTGGTGAGAAATCTAAAGTAGTCAGAAAGTTCGAACATATATTTTTATAGGGCATTAAGGAATAACGACTAAGGATCTGTATTGAATCATGTACGGCATCAGTTTCATACTGATGTCGTACAAAATCCAATTTGGTCAAAATTTGCCTTGAAATTATAAGAAAATAAAAAAAAAATGCTAGCTTTACGGGGTACCATTTTTACGGCACTGCGAGCTTCCTTATTATTTTTCATAGACAAATTATAAATATATGTCCTGAATGTACTTTCTGAGTGTCCGAACTTTAGATTTCTCACCAGCATCCAGTTAGACAACTTACGAGCGAAATCATAGAACAAAATCTTATTGTTTTAAGCTCTTCTATCGTTCTATAAAGGTCTACTGCGGGGTCATATGACCCATCCATTTTGTCGATGGGCCAGTAGTATATAATGCCATTGCCGAAAAACATGAAATTTCGCTAGAACACGCGTCGACACGAGTCAGCACATTTTCGTAATACGTACTTAAGGGCCTGTTGTGCATAGGCTATTTTCAACTTATCTGACAGCTAAAGTATATATCCTACAAATATCAGTCAATGGTTCAACAGGACCAGGGGTACCAGGGACAATTTATTAGGCAGCTATTAATCCAAAAAAATCTGCTGCTTGTTATTTGTATGTAAAACACATCTTATTCGGTTTCGTCCTACAAAAGTTCACCGCTTGAACAAACAACAGTTTACAGTTATATAACACATTTTTCGCACAAGAACGCGCCACGAAGGTCACCGTACAATGACTTATGTAACTATTGTTACACTCACTAAGCCTAGTGGCACACCGAGAAAGTGCCACCTCAAAATATAACGCTCTTTACAAAAGCTGCACAATGCCTTTATCTTTAGAGCTGCTCTAAAAAGGCTTCTTAGCAATAATAATAATTTATTTGTAAGAATGCAATATTGCGAAGAGCAATTTATTTTGTCACTTTTCCTTTAAACAACTACTAATTTCAATTAACGTTGATTTTGAAGTAAATATTTTATTAAAGCAATTATTATTAGATTTTTATAATGTACAAAAAGGTTACATAAATGTATTGGAGAGCAATCCTTTTGCAATATTGCTATTACGACCTTTCAGTAGGCCTAAAAAGGTCCTAATAACAATATTGCAAAGGAATTGCTCTGCAATTTATTTTAGTACATTTTGCTTAAAATCGAATAGTTTTGATAAAAAAGTTACTTCGAAATTAATTTCAATTGATTGTGAAATTAATGTTTTGCAAAATTAGTAGTTATTTGCAAGCAATCACAAAATGTTCTTAGCAATATTGCTAAGTGACCTTTTTAGGACCGCAGGTCCCCTAGTGTTCAATATACTAAGCAGTATGATATACCAAGGCTTAAACATAAAGGTCTTATAGCGTTTCCGTAAAGTGTACCACAAAAAGGTTTTAGCAATGCAATAGGCTTGCTGAAAACAAACTGATCGGTCGCGATACGAAAACGTCCTCAACTGACGTCTAATAGCTTGCACACTTCAGTATACAATTATTATCTAGATCGCGGCAGTAAGTCGCGTCCGTAAGTTGCGTCCGGCAGTTTGTTTTCAGTTTTACTCGTCTAATAATATTTGTCAATATCCTGTCGCATAACTATCGCAAAATACATAATCCGGAAGACTTTTAGCACCCAGGCAGGCAATAAGTCTCTTTAAAACACCTACTAAAACACATAAAATCGACAATTTATTATTTCAAACTGCTGTAAATTTCATTTTAACACTAAGACTGTAAAAGTCTAGAACGTATTTCATGATAGTAAGCACTTTTAATAATGAGGTCGTAAGACACACCATGAGCGGTCGTATAATTCACTATGAAATTAAAACCATATTTTATTTTGATAGAATAATAAAATAAGAACGGTTATTACCTGTAAATACTGTTCAAGTGAAAATTATAACAGCTTGGAGACAGAGAGAGAGTAATGGTAAATCATTTAAAATAACTTTATGCTAATTGCTATGTACTGTAGTATATAGTATGACCTAACCTTAAAACGATACATATTGTGATACCTTTTTCTTTAAGAAGTCTCTAAAAATTCAAAGCAAATATAAAAAATCACCTATACTGTGCCGAAAGAATGCTAAAAAAGGACGTGTAAAGTGCGTGGGCTGGATCGTAAACAATTTGTTCAGAAATAGGTTCAGTATATCCGAAAGAGAAACATAAAAAAGTCATAGAGAGAACGGAGTTGTGAGAGGGAGGAAAGCTCCCGATCTTTAGTTTAATTAAATATAATAAAATTACCTATTACTTTGGTCTTTAGTATTTTTTTTAATTTTCATAGGTTTTTTCTGGTATCACGCTCTGAAATTGATGCTCATTCACTCTACAATTGCAATTTTTTGGTTTAACTAATAGCTACACGCCGAGTCCGTTAATAATTAACCATATGATAATATTTTAACATAAATATTTTCCTAGCTTTGAGTTTTCTATACTTATTAGCTACCAGTGCTGCCTATACATATATACATACTAGTAAGTATCTAACTGTATTTTTACGCTCAGTGTGCCACCAGGAAGTGAGCATCACGTATGAGCACCATAGTTTTAACACTGATTCACCGGCCCACTATAACTGTACTACTATCAAAAAACCCGCGGTTGCGGTTACAAACAATCTCTATTACAGCTCACCACAGATCTAATAATGTCAGATATGTCTGCCCGCACAGACCACAGTAGCGCTAGGAGCTGTATGCGAATTGAAGACATAAGTGTAAGAGGCTGGTAACTAACATTTTAAAAACTGTCGGATTTTTGCGTCCATTTACGCAAAAATCCGCATCAAATACAAAATAATTCGAATTTGATGTATATCTAGATACACAAGCTAGATAACAAAATTGCTGAATTACAAGATTTATCAAAATGTTAAGAGAAAAATGAGTACTTAGTCGAAGTCTGTAAAATTATAGATATCCGTTTCTTCCACTTAATTTTAATTATATAAATAGACACCATCACATTTGACAAGTCGACCATATGATTGTATCAGTTTACTTTCTTGTCTGAATGTTATAAATGTGAAAACAAACAAAGAAAAATTAAAAAATAGATGTTTCAAATAACACGGAATTATTGATAGATACGGTGACATCAGTATATTTGCGCACTGGCTCTTACTTTAACACCTCTCTTAACTAAACGTAAGACGCGTTCTGTAGTAGTTTAAACGTCGTTTATAAATTTAAAGTGAATTAATTATTTCTATCTTTAAATATATTCTTATTAAATGAACACCATAAAAACGAAAATCTATACAAATATTAACTTATCTACTTTTTTTTTGGTTAGTGTCATCAGAGTAATAAGCATGAAAGACCAATTTAATACAAAATTCAAATCATACGATTTTTTTATGGTTTTCGTCGTGTTATTATAAAGTCAATGTCATTGATTGTTACGCATTTGGTTCTGGCTATAATAACTCTACATAGTTACCCAATTAAAATACAAATTTTAACTCCAAGACACTGCAAAAATATTTGGCTCAACTATTACATGTAATCGATTTGTACTCAATTCCAATTTTTCTCATTTCAGATGTGACAACCCACCATGGCAGCCACTGATGGCCAGATCGTGGTAGCAGCAGCCAGGTGGTCTGATGAAGGCCACTATCTCAGAGAGTTTGCAGTAAAGAATCGGCTGCCTAATGTCGCTAAAATCATCAAAGGACAATATGGTGGGCTTGGAGTTCCAACGCTACCAAGCCCAGGCCTGCAGAGTACCGTTTTGCTTATTTCTGCAGGAAAGCGAAAGAAAATTATCGCTCAAGCTATTAAATTAAAAGAAGGAAGACGAATGGTCAGTGTAGGGCCAAGGATTGCCATTCCCGATTCATACAAAGGCTATTTTGAACTACTAAGCGAAGAAGGCAGAGCTGTGAGATGTATAGAAACGGTCAATGAATTAGCAAGGAGAAAACTTGAAGATGGTTGCTTAGTGAGAGAACCGTTTAGAGTGATAAGTGCTAAAATTGATTTAGATGGTAATATAACAGCAGATGGAACAAGAACCTTACCTGCTGGTGAAATAATCATGCCAAGAGGTGAAACTTTATTAGGTAAAAATAAGTATTTAAAGTGCACTGATTCGAAAAGTGATTTAGTTCTTTTAAGCTTAGATCAAAGAGGCAAATTCTCGGCTGTGGCAAAAGAAGATAACATAAGCGGTGTTCATACTGCTAAAACCCTACTAACCAAGAGATTACCCATAACTGTAAGACTGGTTCATGGAACTCCACCGAGAGGACTCAAAAGCTCCAGTCATTTTGTGCCAGAGCTAAGGCTTCTTTCACTCTTTGAAGAAGACCATGTGTTTGCATTACCATTGCAAAAAGAAGGGAACGCTTTAGTGGCATTACCTCTGGCTGCTCCTCTTAAAATGTTAAGATGCAAAAATGAAGAGCAGATTAAAAACTTTATGGAATTCTCTAGACTATTAGAGAAATGCAACCGACTCTTAGTAGACGTTGTCGATAGAATACATGTTTTAGATGGAAAGCTTGGCGATCCTAAAAGGTTATTAAGTGCACCACTCCACGCCCCGCCTGTTATCAAAACTGGTTATTTTCTACGCAGAAGTGCTTCATCTGATACTGCAAATCATAATAAAAACTTGAATCGCCATAGTCATATTTACAGTAGCCACCGTGATGAAGCTTCCATTCCAGATGAATATGATGAAATTGACCAAATATACGATTATGTACGTGGCTTTGCTCCTCTTCCCAAAAGCATTAAAGCATCGTACTGTAATGACATTCCAAGGCATGAATCTGCTCCATCGTCACCAGCCGCTACACCAATTCATATGCCATTAATAAAGGAAATTAAGCCAGAACCCCCTCCTATTGAAACTATTCCTACGAAGAAAGCCATTAACAAAGATTTAAACCAAAAAGCAGAAAAAAGGACTCGCAAGAGCACAACGTCTAAAGAACCCCCGATAACTATTTACAAAGAAAAATGTTCTGTAGCACCCGCGGCTAATCTGCCCAAATTGTACATTAAAAATAATGCTAGCAATAATAAGAGTAGAATGCTTTTTAGCCAGAAAAGTACTTCTCCAACTAAAGAAACACCTAGTCCAGTAGCTAGTCCAATCCGACCATTAACTAAGGGTGACTCTCCTCTCTTCAATATCAGATATAAAAGTCTTTCAAATATTCATCAAGCCATGGAATTAGATGGGACCTTGGATTCAAGTCATTCTGGTGGTAGAACGTCTGGTGATTCTGGAAACGGTCCCAAAGTGCCAGAGAAAAGATCTAGGAGACTAAGCAGACCTAAGTCGTTAACTAATTTGGTATGGGAACTGAAGGGTTGTCCTGTGGAAGCTAATGAAAAACCAAAATGTAGACTTAAAAATGAAAACTATAAGAAAATAGGAAACAAATTGTCACTGGGGTCTCAGAAGAGAGCTCCAACGTTGTATCTTTAATTTCTGGTGAGCATTATTTAATCTCTTACTACTGTTAGTACGCTTCACTCATTTAAAACAAGCACTTATTTCCAACACATCACATCTCACATATCTGATGTAAATTATATGCTTCTCGACCAAATTACTTAGATCCACGATTTTTATCTTTTTTAACTTCTCTGACTGTACATACTTTTTTTTATTATTAAACAAAAGATTTACTTAGAACTCGTATCTAATTTATGTTTAAGCGCATCTATTCTTAGCAAATTACATCCATTTCAAGGTAGAAATTGAGGTCGGACTCGTTAATGGCTCCAATAAATGAAATGGCAAAGGTAACATTCTGCACAAATTAAAGAGAGTGAAATTACTAAGTTAACAAAACAAACGATACTCTTTCAATCATCGTATCATGCAAAGGATCTCAATTCCGAAATCAAAGTCAAACTCGTAACGTTCAAGGAGATATTGTTCATATACTGGCAGAATATGTCCGGGGCGCAGACTTGAGGTCGCGTCTCACTGGGGATTATTATTATTATATAGGCAGATTTAACAGTATTTTGATCCATCTTCTGAAAATGCGAAAATATTATTTGAAATTGTTGATAGATCCCTTAAACATCTACAGATATTTGATTAACTTGTTGATTTCTAATTTATAAATAGTAACACAAGTTGTATATCTATAAGGACGGCATTATCGTAAACGATTAAGTCCTTTTTTCTCTTAGATTAAAAAAATAAAGTTAAACTCTTATCAAAAAAAAATATTGAGCTCTAAAAGCGAGCCATCACTGGTCCATATCTAGTACTTTTCGTGGTACACGTGGTACACTGGACGGGAAAACTTTAAGGCTTCTGAGTTTTTACATTAGTATAGTAACTTGAATAAGTATTTACATAAATATGTTTAGATTTAAAAAGTAAAATAGAAATAATATTCAAAGTTATAAAAAATATAACACCTTCAAAACATATATTATGCCCTAATGCCATCTATGAGCTACGATGCACAACTATAACGGTAACTAAACAAACCTAGTTTCCTGAACTTTATTTTAACAAAATCTATATTCTACAAAAAATATATCACATGTCTATCGTAGCATAATAAATTTCGTAATAAAGGGCTGCTATTTTTCGCTAGTTTTGTGTCGAATCATTGAAGACACCAAACTAATAATGTACAACGTCCTATTTGGTTGGTTACAAGGTCTATTATTTGAAACTAAGACACCTGTGAAGATCCATGTGTTGAAACGTTGGAAGTTCACATCGTGAAATGCCGTATGCATCGTTCTACTGCCATTTCCGATTGTAAGTTCACTTTATTATCGAGTGCGAAAACACCATTCTTAATTGAAAACATAAGTGGAATAAGCGGATAAATAACATTCTAAAACACTTAAAAAATAAGTTTTTGCCTTAAATATTTAACAAACGCTTCATTATCTAGCTAGTGTATATAGTACATCAAAAACTTCATTGTTATAAATTCAAATCATATTTCCGATCCTAAAGCGTCTATCCACGCAAAAAACCAGCACTGCTTTTAAAAAAAAGCAAAAGCCAAATAAACATTTTCGTATTAAAATTTTTGGTAAAACTAAAAAGAGTAAAGAAGCTATTCAAAACATGTTGATTTTATTTCTCTTTCGTGCTGAGTGTTTCTATTTTATAAAACTAATGAATGTGACAGTTTTCTTGATGTTCCTTTAAAATTTGTTATTATTACCATAGAATAAATAATAGTACAAATATTATTACTTTTTTATTTTTATTATTTTTAATGATTACTTAAACAACTAAAAAAATTACGTAATTCGATAATAATTGTTAGTTGAATAATACTAAATTGAATTTACTGAGGACTGTGACTAAAGTAATTACTGCGACTTAAACTTAAACTAATTAAAATGCAGAATGCAAATCAAAGCATTGCATGACGAAGAATAACATGAATAAATTAATATTCCACTGCATATTATTTATTTGCATAATCAAAACTAATATTTAAATGACATTTTTGATCCATGATATCAT
>JAOTAV010035321.1:0-19131 GCA_026546445.1 Cyclargus thomasi
AGGTACACAATATTTATAATATGTAGGTACACAATATTTATAATATGTAGGTACACAATATTTATAATATGTAGGTACACAATATTTATAATATGTAGGTACACAATATTTATAATATGTAGGTATTGTAAGTATTTAAGCACGAGCACAGAATTTCTTTCTTTTAACGTAAAATGTTTTTAAAGTTTTGTGCTTCAGTTTGCAATTCAAGTCTTAATAGTTAATATAGTCCTTTGTGTCGTGTTTCTCTGTTTATTGTATCATTATTTGTTTCACGTGTACAATAAAATGTTAAATAAATAAATTATTATTCATATTTACAAATGTCCCCAAAAAAGATTGTAATATTGCGAAAGCGAATGATAATTAATGATAATAATTAATGTGACTACTAATAGGATTTCAATTAAACCGTTTACATCATAAATTATTTAGAGGCAGCGATATTAAATTACTGCAAATGACATTACAGCGTAACGCCTGAATAAAATTAAGACAGACATTCTGTGTTAATCCTGGTGTCATTTTAATCTGTAATATTACACAAAATGGCAACTTCGTGGCGTTGTGCTCAAGTTTTCCCGTTATGCTGTTTCGAAGTTGCTTTACTCACATAATATGTAGTTACAATCATTAAGATCGCAATATATTATCAACGTGTTATCATGAAATTAATAAAATACAAATTTTAAAAAGAATTACCTACAGTTATTTTATTTCTTTTAAACGGCTTAACCGATTTTCACCATTAGTAAGAACACTCGCGCTTCACACATCACCCACCAAAAACTATTGTTACTATAATATTTCGAACCCGTTTAGTAATCATTCTTATTTTACTTTATAGGTAAAAAAACATATAAATAAAAAATATAATTCACCAAGGACAAACAAGAATTATTCTTAATCGGACGGAAATAATATTTTTGTATAAACATCTCGTAATATCCGCGCTAACACGGGTTCGTTACGGTTGATCTATAATAAATGAGGGCGTTTTATGAAAACACGATGCTTACAATATTTATGCGATATTCCTGAGTTTTCAAATCAAACGAACGTGAGATGATCAGCGGAAATCATTAATTCAATTTCGTAGGTAAATTTGAAATAACGAAACCGCAATGGATCGTCATTTATTTCTTCTGTCTTGGACAAAGAAACGCACGAATAGTCACTTCGATGTAAAATTTGTAAAAATTTTGAATTTTCTAGTTGTAAAGAACAAAACCTCATTGTTTTTCATTTAAACGCATAGGTATGTACATGTACTGTAGGGTATCAAACCATGTACGGTAGGGGAATTATAATAAGGAGAGATTCGTACTTGGCTGATTTTTTATCTATATATTAATAAATTAGCGGAAAGCTTTGTACTTCCTTTTTACAAAAGACCCGTAGACGTATAATCATAAAATTTCTCCCAGTTAGTGTTGATATGGAGGGGAACGTGGAATACCAATATTGTTTTAAATTATGCTTTTATCATTACATATTTAAAATAAATAAAATGCTACGCACACTACAATATTTATACATGAAACGAAATATTCTATTGTTTATGGTTGACGTCTGTGTTTCTTTACTAAAATTTAATGGTCTGATGACAAGAACTTTATGCCAAATTGAAATTTGTGACTGATGGATTGATTTAAATATTTATGGTTGAATTTCGACCACAGGGCGACCTCTATAAATATAATATGTCTACTCAAGTCAACAAGCGTAGCCAAAAATGCTTCAAAACAGAAGCTTGTGGCCATTTTAATTCTATTGTGAATTTTTACTTTTATGTCTGGTTTACGCC
This sequence comes from Cyclargus thomasi, assembly GCA_026546445.1. Lineage (NCBI taxonomy): Eukaryota > Metazoa > Arthropoda > Insecta > Lepidoptera > Lycaenidae > Cyclargus > Cyclargus thomasi. Next base: position 1,808 of record JAOTAV010035321.1, read on the forward strand.
TATAAGGTAGATAGTAGTTAACTACATTTTAACTTAATTTTTATTGACTTAACTTGCCACTTATTACTAAATTTTGTGTTTACATGCAGTTAATAACTCAAAGTTAAGTTAAAATTTTGGCAACTACTTATCAACCTAATACTTGTAAACCAGACATTATAATTTTGCTATTACTTCAATAATAAAGTAAAAATGTTGTGAATCTCTGCTAAATGGTGTAGTACCTATCCATTACAGTGACTGTTAAATTACTGGATAATAAAAGGTTTATGAGCCCTGACGCGTTATTGCTCCTTTATGGTGTTATTTGTTGTGACGTAGGCATATTCTCTTTGACAAACATATTTTACTATTCTAGCGGACCCGGCAGACATTGTTCTGTCTTGGTCAGTAAATCTAAACCATTTTAAATTCCCTGGAATAACTTAAAAAGAAGTCGTTTGGGAGGAGTTTTGTGATAAACACATGCTCTCAAGAATTGCATCTGTTAAGATTATACATAATAACTGTTTTTAGTTAAAGATATATATTCAAGACGATATTTACAATATGAATTAGGTAGTATTATGGGGGAAATTGAAAGAGATCATTTGATCGATGTGTGTCAATTCCATTTGAGCGAACATAACCCTCCTTCTGGAGCAGTCTGGTAAAAAATCTAATATCGTCCTGAATTTCGGGTCAAAGATCCATAAAATAATCCATATCCATACGAATATTACAAATGTGAAAGCGTCATTGTTTGTCTGTCACCTCTTCACGCCCAACCACTGATTCGATTTTGCTGAAATTTGGTATAGAGATACTTTGAGTTCCGAGGAAAGGCATAAGCAGGATACTTTTATCCCGGAAAAATATATGGTTCCACCGTGATAAACGAATATTGGAGCAAAAGAGTTGCGGGAATTATATAGTTTGTAGTAAATTGACAGCCTAGTCTTCCAGGTATAGCAGACGCTACCTTTTAGATAAGTTTAAGTGCTTTGAAAGTAGTGCCGTAGCAAAGCTAACTTGCGTAATTGCTCAGAGTGCAGTCCGCTAAGTACATTAACCTTATCACCGTCTGTCTGATACTAATATTTAGTTTGGCTAACGAGAGATGAACGGCACATTCAAAAATTTTATATTCCTATAGTATCCCACACAATATAGTAGGGAAGAAAGATTTTGATAATTGATATTTTCCTAGTCGGTATTAACGACCTCAACACGAGTATTTCAATATAAGGTTTTTTTGGAGTTACAATATTTTTGTAAATGAGAAAAAACAATTGAAACTTTGTTTGTTATGAGTAAAAACAAAGTTACATTTCGATATACAGTACAGTTCCTAATAAACAAAGTCAGGCTCTATATACTGTTTCTATCTATAATGTTTCTGTCTATTATTTAGAAACTACGGTTTAATTATAATTTGTCCGTGAAAGGTTTATGAGCCCTGCTGTAAACCGACCGTTTTTGCATGGTCCTAAGTAATTTCCCTCATACGAGGGCTTGGCAACCCTTTTCAGGATGTATGAAAATGTTTAGTTTTCATTAACACATTTTAAGATAAGATTTCATTATTCATATTCATTGGAATGAGATATTTCATACTGAGTCGTTATATTATTGGTATACAGTAGGTTCCAACAGTTTTGTTGCATGGATACAATTTTTCATCCTTGGCTTATCAGTGAGTGGACAATCTAAGACAGGGCTGACTTAGGTGACTAGCTTAAAAATGAAGAAAGTTTTGTGTATTTTTTTTTATTTTTATGATGGGGGTAAGTGAGCAGATGGGTTATCTGATGGAAAGCTCCTGTCGTCACCCATGGTCGCTCTTGACATCCGAGGAATCCCAAGCGCCGATCTTTATGACGAAATAGGGAATGGGAATAGGGGTTTACGTAAGTTGAGCCATCGGTAGTCTCTGAACGAAACACAACACAACGCCGTTTTACGCTAGTTTTCTTTGAGGCCGTGGTATCACTCCGGTCGAGCCGGCCCATTTGTTCTGAAGCGTGGCACTCCCACGGCAATGAGCATCCGTATTATGTACCTGAGATCGGAAAATGTCTCATTGATACACGCCTCCACCCGGGGTCGAGCCTGCACCCTCTCGAGTGCGAACCAAAGGTCTTACCCATGAGGCCACAGACGCTCTCAACATGAAACCAAAAATATAAGTCTAATGGCTTACTGACAGCAGTCCTGGCTTGAATATATCCCGTGCATTAGGATCTGTCCGCACTGCTATTCACACGTATATTTCTCCGCTAGCTGAAAATAAATAACAAATATTTTGTTAATTATATTAATTAATTATACTCGTATTCCTGATTATATTCGCGCGTTAATTATATTCCTTTAAATCCACAGCGTGGACGGCGCTTAAGGAAATTAACTTTTTAAAAGCTCCAACAACAAAAGTTATGTATATGTGCTCAGCCTCATCAACGACCAGATAACATCTTATTACATAATTAAGCTAAAGGGCCCTGCTCTGTAATTTCCGCCGTTCGCAAAACAAATTCATCCACTTTGGAATTTCATTTAAAGTTGAACACAGCTGCTCCTACCACGGCGCGTTATCTGCGCCTATACTGGCACACTCGGGAATAAGGAACCATCCACAAAGTACGTCACACAAGTTGTTAGACCCCTCCCCCCTTGTCACAGGTAGAAGAAGAAGAAATTTAAATTTTACATCTAATAATTGAAACCATCCCGATATTTCAAATTTCTACATTGACTTTATAAAATTTGTAATGTTTTATCGCAAAACTAAGCCCCCCCCCCCACTTCCGTGTAACGTACTTAATGGATGGTCCCTAAGGGTATGGGTATCGCAAACTCTTTACTACATTAGAACCTCTTGCCGTTATCTGGTTTTAATTTAAACAAAGCGAGGGTCAACTTTAATCTAGGTTTGGACAAGTTTGGGCAAATTATTTGCTTGATAACTTTAAGGTGTATTAAGCGCGTAGTGCACAAAACATTCTACTATACCCGAAAAACTAATTCCAATAAATAGCACGATAGGAAATTGCCATTTGCGTTGAATCTATTGTGTAAAAATAAATCGGGTTTCCCTTCCTGACGAACTTCCTTCAGAACACACGAACCGATCTCTACAGTTTTGAATTCGTTAGAAAGGTCTCGGACTCCGTGAGGCTTATAACAAAGAAAATTGCGAATTTTTGTTTTCGGTGAAATGCAGGTAAACAGGGAAAATCATTTTACATATACATATACATATACATATACATATACATATACATATAGATATACATATACATATACATATACATATACATATACATATACATATACATATACATATACATATACATATACATATACATATGCATATACATATACATATCTGATATCTGACATGTACTACAACGGCGCTTAACAGCTACTCATTGTACTCTGCTTAGTTAATTTATTATACTAGAGTTAAATAATTATTGAGGTTTGTGTTTAGAGGTCATTAGATGTAAAAGGTATTTAATTTTGTTATAGAAAATGGCAATTCTCATCTTTGTTACCACGCGGACCGAGTCGCAGGCAACAGCTAGTTGTAAATAAAAACCATGTAAGCCATAGTATTTCATGTTCTATTTCATTTATTTTATCCCTTGTGGTATTTGTATATATAAGTATCCAGGTACAAGTATATTCAATTTAAAATAGTATAAAGTACATCAGTATATTCAGAAGTAAATCGCATTTATAAATCGTTTATCGCTGTAGCCCATGCTAAATCACGTTTCCTCTCAAATAAATATTAGCCAGCGCTTTGTCCAGTCGTGAATTAGGTTAGGAAAGCGAGGTTTTTGCAGCTATTTGGTTTTCATGCTGAAACTACATTCAAATGGCTTAAAGTCTTATTTATTTTGTAAAGTTATACCTTTATTACTCCAAAAGCTGTTTAATTTGCGGCCTATCCCGGTTCCCTTGTTTTAATAGCTTGGTAAAAATGTAACTGAAATTCTAAAAGAAATTTATTTGGGTCGCACAAGTAATTTATTTATTTTAACTCACAATTGATTTAGACTTAACAATGTATACATAACATTATTTTAAATAGAAAAGTGTGTTTATTTATTCACGTAATTCGTAACATAGCAACCAACTTTGTTTTTACATAGATTTATTTAATAAGACTTATTTCACAAGAATATGATGATGATGACATGACATAGGTCACGAGAGTTCACGACATTTAGAGAAACGTACAACTTAGGTATCTCTTGATAAGGATAGGATTGACATTATCATAGATCTTGATAAGGCTATGATTAGGCCCGTATTAATAGTCAGTGCTTAATACTGTTAACATGAACTAAAACTTTTTAAGATCATGCTCTTAGTACTCACTTTGTTTTAACATAGACTTAATTAACAATAAATAGGGCTTTAGAGAAGATGGCAAGGAGTAGATAAATGAGAGCTGCTTAAGATCGAGATGTCCAAATGCAGCAGGGCAAAGCCATTAGATTATGATGACGATAATACCGATTAAGGCATTTTGCATATTATGTTAGTCGGTATTCTCTGATTTTCTTGGTATCCTAGAAAAGGAAATACAAAGAAAGAGACGGGAAGACGAAATAGCGGAAGTGGCCGGAATAATAGGGTAGCACAGGTCTTTGCCAAAAGCCAGACACATGAAGAAGATGAAGTGAAAATTAGTGATTAAAAATATTATTTAATTTATCTGAATAAAGAAAAAAAAATGGTTTCAATATAAATAAATAAAAAGATGGTCAATAAATAAGTGCACATGACGTGTACGTTGGTTGAATCAACAACAAAATCCATTGAGTCGTGATTCGGCGACCTCGTTAAGCCGAGCCCGAGAGCACAAACAGGGAGAATATAATTATATTTGCGTATAAATAATTAATCTGATTTATCGTGGATTGCTCTCCATTAGGCTTTATCGAAATGATTACGTACGTCTAAAAAATTATCATTTTAATAATATTAATGAAAACATCGTTGGTTTCGTTAAGTTACAGATACGGACGAAATTAATTGAATATTTTATTAAAATAATTAATTTTATCGCAATTAATCTTCATGTAATATTCAAGTTAAAGCTATGTTGATTGACTCCCTACTGACACCCTTTCTCACTCATTGAATGTCCACTTTCGGTAATTTTTTTACTCATTACAAAAGCATCTTCGAAGATAGGCGTCAGTTGCATTGACGGTATGTATTTATAATATTAATAAGAAAAATTGCACAGGAAGGAAACGAGAAAGGACCTTGTTTCTTCTGCAGGTGACCTTCTCGTCTTCTGGGGCCCACGGTCGAGTTTGGACACGATTTTTTCACACTTCGGCACTTTCTAAATTTCGCGGGAGTAAATAAATATATGATAAATTTGGTCAATACATAAATATACAGTAAAATAACACGCTTATATAATAAAAAAATATCAAAATTGTACTCCTAAAGTAGAAACCAAATTCTCAGTAGCTGCGCTCAGACTAGAGGTGAAAATTTCGGAATGTTTCCGAAATTTTGAAAGTTTCCAGGAAAGTTTCAGGTAATTTACTTAAAAATTTCCTTAAAAGGAAATTTTTAGAACTGAGCTTTTATCTCAAATAGACAGTTGTGACATTTATTTTTAAAAGCGAATTGTTCTGAAATTGACTACATTTATATGTTATTTAAGCTTTAAGTAATTATTTGTAAGGTTTTTGTATTTAAATGCATAAATATTATAGTAGGTAATCATTTCAAATGCTATCTATATTAAAAATAATAATATTTATAGACGCTTTACACTATGTGGTGTAGTATTGTTACACGGGACTAGTGTCACGTCACTCTAGTCCCGTGGAAAGTCTCGGAAGACTTTTTTCTGTGACAAAGCACCACCACTACCAACCAGACAACAGTTATATATTAAACACTTTTATACAAACATATACATGTTTACTATATTATTTACATACTAGCTTTTGCCCGAAGTTTCGCACGTGTCAAAAAGCATTTTTCATAAAAACTTAGAATATTTTAAAAACAAATTGTATTTGGCGTTGCATGACATGTCATGATTTTGACATGCGCGAATAATGGGTCCACTATATTCGAAAATGACAAATAAAGTAACTCAAATATGGAAAGAAAAATTTTTATTTCTTCCCGTCAAGTACTTTGAAAACTTCCAAATTTGGAAGTTTTCATATAATCTTCAGGAAATTTACTTTAGAAAGGGAAAATTTCCCAGAAGTTTTCATCTCTGTTAGGTCTGTAATGGTGAGGAAACAAAAGATTAGTCTTTATGACACTGTGATTGAACGTCAGTCCTATGGAACATAGTTGATGTGTACTGTGGCTTCCTGTGGCCCCATGTTTATAGTAAATCTAATCATCCTTGAAACTGTATTACTTTCCTGTTAACATTTTTCGATCTCAAGTACATAATACGGATGATCATTGTCGTGGGAAAGATATGCTTCAGCACGAATGGGCTGGCTCGACCGGAGTGATACCACGGACTCACAGGAAACTGGCGTAAAACGGCGTTGTGCTATGGTTCGTTCAGTGGCTAAGTTTACCGGTGGTCCAACTTCCCTAAATCCCCCTATGCCTCTTCCCTCATAAAGGCCGGTAACACGCTTGTGACTCTTCGGATGTTACGAGTATCCAGGGCCAGGCCAGGGCGATGGCAGTTGCTTTCCATAAGACAGCCCGTCTGCTCGCTTGTCTCCTAAATTATGATAAAAAGAAAACGAATGTCTTAAATACAGCTTTTATATAATTGGCGTTAATCGACGACCCTTAACCGGTTCATCGGGCAAGCGTCCACAGTCGTTTGTAGAATATTCGTAATGCTTTTTTCACGAACGGATCAATGGTAAGGCTTCTTTGAAATACAATTGCATGCACAATTTCCACTACATTCACTTCGATTTTACCAAGTAACAAAAACACAGCCGGTTTTGACAAAGTCATCATCAGGATATCCCCACAATCGTGCTCGTGTGTCATCGTCTGTATACGCCGATTATGAAGAAGATAATAATAATAATAATATCTATGGACGCTTCACACCACGTCAATCTGGTCCCGTGCTAAGTACCCGAAGGACTTGTGTTACAGGTACCAGACAACGGATATATATTTAATACTTTTATACTATACACATATTTTATATACATCCATGACCCAGGAACTTTTTGTTTCGTCGGCGGGATTCCAACCCGCCAACCCCGGTGTGAGCTACCAAAGCGCTCAACCACTGCGCCACAGAGGTCGTCAAAATCTAGATCGCGGCTGTCAGTCGAGTCCGATCGTATTCTATCAGAGCCGAACCAATCGAAGCTCTTTTTGACAGCGAACGATTCGGCTCGTTCGGTTCTGAAAGATGTGCGTTCACCTTTAAGCTGGAAACAAACTGACGGACGCGGTTGACAGCACATACAAAAACGTCCGTGACTGACGTCAGACGCGGCTGACCGCCCATACAAAAACGTCCGCGACTGACGTCAGACACGGCTAACAGTCCATACAAAAACGTCCGCGACTGACGTCAGACACGGCTAACAGTCCATACAAAACGTCCGCGACCGCCTTATATTTTGCACACTTTATTAATGTATAATGGAGGAAATTGAAAGAGAGCCAGTTGACGGACCTACGGCATTTGGTCGGAATATGATTGTACAATTTTTACCTACGTCGCGGCTGTCAGTCGCGTCCGCAAGTCGCGCCCGATTAGTATGTTTTTAGCGATGTGAAATTGTGAAAACATACTGGCACTTTAAGCGAGGTAAGCGACCACCTTAAAAAAACTCAATCTTGTCATTAATCCAAAATTCCAAACGTCATTTTTCGAGTACTCTCAAATGGTTATATAGGCTATTGCACTTTATTGTTTACACGCAAAATTATTGTAAGATGCGCAATTTTAATTCCCAAACGCTATTCCGATATAAGAAGTAATGGCTTGCCACACGAAACTGACTAGAAATGTATTGAAAAATGTCGTCGTGGATACGAATTTAGACGAAAAATTAGAGGAACTGAAGTCTGAGATTCTCGTCAAATTGGACAAAGAACTGGAAGATTCTTTGCACGTGAGGAACTATCTTCTAGAACGATATACAGATCTGACGAAGAAGATTCACAATCTCTCCGAGTTAGACGCTACAATCTCTGGCTTTAGAAACGACGTAAGGAACATGGGAAAGAGATTAGAAGACATGTCTTCTAGAATCGACGGCATTGAGAAAATTCTGAAGCCGCCATCTTTGAATCAATAAATTTTTAATTACGTTTCGTTGTTTTACTTTGTTAGTGTGCAGAATATACGGTTGCCGTGAGTCCATTTAAAGCAGAGATTTCCAAAATTCCAAAAATGTATGAGCCCCTTCAGCATTTAAAATATTTTATTTTTAGTCATTGATCAATCAGATACATCAATGTTTTTAGCATTTTTTATGATGTCAACTATCTAGCTAACGCTGTTGAGATACAGCCTAGAGACGGACGGACAGACATCGAAGTCTTAGTAATAGGGTCTCGTTCTTACCCTTTGGGTACTGAACCCTAAAAACCATAAAAAAATTCTATGAGTAGGTACGACAAAATAAAACAAAACATTCAAAATTATAAATATATACTTTCGCAAAGATATAATAACTAAATAACTCTCTAATTATGATAAGAAAATATTAAAACAGTCAATTTTTTTTTAAACTGAACAAAATACAGAATAGTTACAAAATTGTCATATTTTTATTAACAAAAATCACCGAAATAGGTACATTCCACAAAAAGATTTAATTTATAAAAAATATTTAAAAATTGCAAAAATTCTATAAAAAAATATCGCACATTTTCAATATACAAAACTGTTTTGTACACTCGCGCTCAAAATTATTTCCATTAATATTTAACTCAACGATTTCGCATTGGCACATAATTAATTGTATGACAAAAAAAAAAGAAAACTATAAACATTGATTCTTTTTAAAGTATCATAACTAAACGTTTTTTGTTCTTGATAATCACATTTTATTATACATAATTACTTATCAAAATAAAGTTTACTAAAATACAAAGCACGTGATAAATCATTATTGCTTACATTCGTTTTCATCAATAATATTTGTTTAAAATGACAATCAAAAGTAAAAATCACAATTTGATTTCTTCAGTGAATTGAAAACATTTTTAATTTTCCAATACCTAAATAAAAGTTACATTGGCTCGACCCCTATAATATATATTTTTTTTTACAATAAATACAGCTACATAGTAAATAAAGTGTCAAGGACTTAGGTACACGTTATAAAAGTTACTTTAGACAATAGTAAAACAATATTCATTGTGAAATCCTTCTTTATACTAAGGCGGTTTAATTTTATTGCGTACGCGTATTTTTTAAATAATTTAAATATACATTTAAACAACTTTGGCACAATAATATATTCATACACACTCACTAAAATATTATCTATTTCTATTTGTACATTACTTATTTTCTAAACCTTTAAATAAATTATGAACACATCGACAATGCGCGTTTCCAATAAACATCACACATTCACACATTGCACAACACATTTTTGGACATCTGATGACTACGCACTTTTCTTGCGCATTGTACTTTTTTTTTTAATTTTCAAGTTTTAAATACACAAGAAAAATTTCAAGTTCAAGGTCAAAATTTAGAAAACACAAAATTTGATATCACAATAAATAAATTATTACAATCACAGCGGAAATTTCATAAACGAAATCTATGGCTGTTAAATGAAATAAAAATATGTCATCCAAAATAATAAAAAAAAACAATCATAATTTTTGTACAGTTGGTGCCCCTGTTTAAATAAACTCGCGGTTAAAATAAAAGCGTGGTTTATAAAATAAGATTTTGAAATTATAAACAGTAAAAGCAATACAAATTAAGGAATACTCATTTAGGGGAAACACCAATCAAAGAACTAATACTAAATATTTTGTCAAGAATTAAAATTTGATTCGGTCTTTAACTATTATAAACTAAACTCACGAGCCAGGCGCAACCGCGCAACGCGTACTTTATAATAAACGATAACTTAGATTGAAGAAAATTGAGTAGAATCTAATAAGAGAATAGAAGAGACATAGCCAAAGAAAATATAAAAACAAGATATACTCAGAAAGTTTCGTACCCTAAAAAAACAAATTACAAATCTACGAACCACCGCCGAGTATAGTTTGAATCTGTGCAACAGTCTTGCCTTTGGTCTCTGGGATAAGGAAGAAGACGAACACTACACAGAGGGCCATGAACGCTGCGAAGAACCAAAAGCAGCTATAGATGCCTATAGCTGCCCTCATGATGGGAAAACAGAGGGTCACGATAAAGACCAGACACCAGTTGGTGATAACGGCGATCCCGGAGGCGGTGCCCCTGAACTCAACGGCGAAGAGCTCACCCATCATCATCCAGGGGATCGGACCGAAGCCGAGAGAGAAGGATACGATGAAGAGGATCAAGCAGACGAGAGGTAGCCAACCGAAGGAGGCAACATTGGCGCCAGCGGCGTGCAGCTTGAAGTAGATGCCGAGGACAACCAGACAGATGCCCATGATTACACCACTTTGGAGTAAGAGGAGCCTCCTGCCGGCTTTTTCGACTAGCAACGAGGATGTCACTGTAGCGGCTACTTGGACGACTCCGATGATGATGGTAGCGATTTTAGGGTCGATATTGGATCCGGCGGACTGGAAAATGTTGACTGTGTAGAAGATGACGGCGTTGATGCCGCTGAACTGCTGGAAGAACATCAGGCCTAGGGAGCAGATGAGCGCCATGAGGGACGCGCGGTTGGTCACCATGGCGCGGAAGCCTCCCGTCCGACGAGCTGCAGTGTCGATCTGAAACAGACAGTGAAATTTAAGTTCCTATTAAAGTTTTTACCGGATTACGCCAGAATGAGGGTTGTTTTTCGAGAGTATGTGTGTTTGTATTAGAATTTGTTTGGCAAATTCTGCAGCCTAAACGGCTTGATGGATTTTGGCTTGAGAGGTGTCGTGAGATTTGTATTTACTGTGAGAGTGACACTAGATATATAAAAATATTTGAAACGAAAAAATGGCGGGTTTTTAACCGCAATCGGGTTTTTCGGTTCGGACACTTATATTGTGATATATTAATAATAAAGTCTAAACGTATACAAAAAACTTGATGGCACATTCATTCAATCAGTGCAGATGCTTCATTCTGCCAATATTCCGATCATTCTTATAGCTTGATCTAGGAACGTGAGACATGGCGGGGGACGGGTAAGAGTTTCGATCAAATATTAATAAAATGCAGATCCCTTCAAAATGGTATAAAATAATGACACCAAAACTATGTGACACAAAACAACTTAAATTAAAATCTAGTGTATTGTAAAATAAAACTAAACTTAATGAGTTAAGCTCACAATCGTACAAAAATTAAAATCAGGGTCTGGGAGAGACTAGGAGCGGAATAGCGCTTAAACGCGGTCGGCGTAAACATGGCAACCATCCCCGCCTCGCTGCGCTCATATCCAAGGCGCCTCATGGTCAAGCTACCACGTACCGGCTCCAGCTCGACCGGAGTGATATCAATGCCTCACATAAAACAGCCGAGAAACAGCGTTGTGCTGTGTTTGTTCAGTAACAGTGGCCCAACTTCCCTAACCCTCTATCCCTATTCCCTCGTAAAGGCCGGCAAGTAATTTGTGACTCTTCGGATCACGAGAGTCCATGGGCAACGGCAGTTGCTTTCCATCAGGTAACCCGTCTGCTCACTTACCATCATAAAAATCATAAAAAAACACACCCATACCCCCACCAATTCTAAAACTTCCATCCTTCTGCTTTCTACCAGTTCACCCGACAATTTTTTACAGTTCCCATCACCCATCATCATCAACTCACATCTTTCTGCATCTCCTCTAGTTCACCAGAAAGGTCAGCGTCGGGGCCTCGCAGCCAGCGCAGGGCCGCCTCAGCATCACGCCGCCTGTTCTGACCGAGCAGGTATTGAGGTGTCTCCGGCATCCACCTAAAATGGAAATGTTGATTGTGAGCCGAGGAGGAAGCATGGTGATGTTGTTTCTGACTTCCGCTTAGAATTTAAGTGATTGGTGGTATTGCCACTCGTTCGAGAAGATCTAAGATCGTTCTTATAATATACGTGCTGAAAGTATTATACCAAGATCCAAAGTCAAAATTGGTAATTGTCCTCACACATTACGCAGACTTTAAAAGTATTTTGACTCAGCAATTTAGCACTTTTTAGCTGGTGTGATGATGATCGTTGCCAAATGCCATCCGTCTAATTCCGTATCACAACATCCACAACAATTTCGCGTCTTGGATAGGCTCCAAGAGCAGAAAATGCAGAAAAAAACACTCACGATGCAATTACGTAAACCATCAGAGCTGTTGCTTAGCCCTTGGCCATGACGCATTCTTTATCGCTTCGTTTGTTCAAAGAATCGACAACCAAATAATTAATAATTTAAATTATATACATATAAACAGGCTTTGTTCATAATTGGGACTTCAAACGTTATGTCGTATAGTATCATAGTGGATGAGTTACTTCTCATCCAGCTTCATCATAAGATCTTTCTGAAAAGCCAAAACATACTATGATACTATGTTCCTTCATTAAATTCCATTACAATTTTACCTACATACAGTACAATATTATTTCAACAATTCTTCTGAAGGCCTAAAAATGTCGTAATAGCAATATTGCAAAGGAATTGCTCTGCAATTTATTTTAGTTTTGATAAAATGGTGATTCCAAAATTGCTTGAAACTGATTGTGAAATTACAATTTTGCAAAATTAGTGGTTATTTGCATGAAAAGTCACAAACTGAATTGCTCATCGCAATATTGCTAAGTGACCTTTTTAGGCTCGCAGGTGTATGAAAGATGTCAGTCAATCACTCATACACACACACACACAGCGACCAGCAGCATCGGGAACACCGCCATGGTGATAGACAGTGTCTGCTAGTGCGTCCAGCCGCCGACGAGGAAGTTGAGCAGGATGTCCATAGTCGGAAAGTCGTAAGTAGACTGCTCTAAGTGCCGATTTACACTTAATTTAGTTAAGTTGCGAGTTAACTTGCGCGATCGGCGAGTTTAGTTATTTTTGACGTTTGAACGGTAAAATCGAGTTAAGTTGTAAGTTGTTAATTGAGTTGGCTTAAATAGAACGCGATCCTATTTTTTGGCGAGTTAAGTGGAAAGTGCCATCCCTCTCGCGTCTCCCGCGCCCCGCGAACTTAACTCACCAGCGTGTAGACGTTTGAGTTTAGTGCAGTTCATATTATAATATTTAATGAATCAAAAATTATAATAAAATAGTTATTTAGTTGAGTAAAATAATAAATGTAATCAGTTTGTAGGCAGTCATTGAGCAATTTATGGTGACTTATCTTGTTATCGAACCAGCAATTTATGATTACTTAACTCGCCTACGTTTGAAGGTCACTTAATACTGACTACTTAATTTTTAGCTGACCGTTTTATTAACTAGCTACTGTACTTAATTAAATGTAAACCGGGCCTAAGAGCTGTTGATTTAACGAGTGGTGAATCATCACTCACCCGAACACTGCGACCAGCAGTAGATGCCCACAGTCAGGAACATGAAGACTACTCCAAGTGCTATTAGTACAGCGGCAGGTCGTCCGAGTGGTGAATGCCCGTCATCACTCACCAGAACACAGCGACCAGCAATATCGGGAACACCGTCATGATGATGGACAGCGTCTGCCAGTGCGTCCAGCCGCCGACGAGGAAAGTGAACAATATGCCCACGGTCAGAAACAGCTGGAAGAAGGCGCCGAGAGCACCGCGGATTGCGGTCTCCGCTATCTCGCTGATGTACATTGGCGCGGCGACGCAGATACCACCTGAGAGCAGAAGTTATAGATACATGAAAAAAAAACCTTTGCATCCACTTGCATATCCTTTTGCATTAGCGGTCAATGATACTCTGTAAAAAAAATTGGTCATTCTTCTATACAAACCGTAATTGACAATAATGTCACTGACGACTGTCAATTACGGTCTCGTACTCATCACTCTGTTCTGGGGATCTGAAATGGTCGTAATAGCAATGATGCCAAGGAATTGCTCTGCAATTTATTATAATACATTCAAAATCGATTATTTTGATGAAATAGTTACTCCAAAATCAATTTAAATTAATTTTAAAATCACCGTTTTGCAAGATTAGCAGTTATTTATGAGAAAAATTACAAAATGTATTGCTTTTAGCGATATTGCAGACTAAAATTTTTAGGCCCGCCGGTCAGTTGCGGTTTGTATAGTGTGTAAATTGACATTTTTTACAGAGGACGAATGTCCGCTGAATTGACCGAATATAACGCCTTAAGGTCCTTTCAGAAATTTTAATAAAAACACGTAGTTTTCGTTTTTGTAATGTAGATATAACGGGATGTATAATGGGGGAAATTGAAAGAGAGCCGGTTTAGGGACCCACGTCATTTGGTCGAAATATGTCAATTCCATGTAAGTCGGCTGAGTTTTACGTTATCCGACCAAATTACTTAGATTTGTAGAATTAGACAAAGCGGAAAATGTTGTACCCCTTTTTACAAAAAACGCGCAGATATAAAAACATTAAACGACACGAGGCGATAATCATACAGGAAATACTCTTTTGTTTATGGTTGAAACTTGAAGTCTGTGATTGAATTGAGAATAGATTATAGTTTTTTATAGCTTTTCTACACGATGGATTTAAAAATTTATGGTAGAATCTCGACCACAGAGCGACCTCTAGTTATTGTTAATATCTCTAACAATTTTCCAGATATCTCACTGCAGACAAATAGGGGTCTTAGCCAAGACGTAAACGTTTTCGCCTCTTTGCAGAATCTCCAAAAAAAATGTACGAAAATTACAGAAGCTTTCGTTACGACTTATGCCAATTTCATACATTTCGTTTGGCTATCCTACAAAGAAGCCCAAAAGACCCCCCACTCACCGGTCCCCAAGCCCGCGAAGAACCTCGCCGCTATAAGCATGCCGGCTCCGTTGGCGAATATCGTCAGGATCCAGTTGATGGTGAAGGGTATCGCCAGGATGAGTATGGTCGGCCGCCTGCCAAGCCGCTGAGCGCAGACGCCCACCGGCAGAGCGGCCACGGCGGCACCGATAGCCAGGATCGAGGATACTATACCACCTGGAAGACGAAAGGGTTCGGTGGAATCATCGAAATAAACATAGTTTTTATTATGATTCCGTACCCAAAGGGTAAAAACGGGACTCTATTACTAAGACTTCGATGTCTGTCCGTTCGTCCGTCTGTCTGTCTGTCTGACTCCAGGCTTTATCTCAAGAACGGTAATAGCTAGAGAATTTATTTTTTTCTTAAAATATGTATTTCAGTTGCCGCTGTAACAACAAGTAATACTAAAAACTTTAAAGGGGGAGGCTCTACTACAACAATCATAACATGTTTTCTGCGTTTTCCTTCCTTTCATAATGATATCGATAAATTCGACGCGCTACGAACCCACGAAAAGGCCCATGCTTGATTCCTACCATTCCCACATTTTTATTTTGAGGCTTTTTTAAAAATTTCAAACTTTGTCGATATTTTTTTTTTTATTCACAACTTTAAAAAACTCTCAGAAATTTTGCTTTGTATTTTGTAATCTTATTCGTGTAATGATTGAATAATGGCGATTAAAAATGAATAATTCAAATTATATTCCACTGTGACAGGTGCTTGTTTTCGCGCGCAACTCGTAAGCACGTGACGTTTTGGCGGGAAGCCAGAGAGGCGCGCCTGTGGGCGTGACTGTACGTCACTGACACTGACATCTTGTTTTTCAAATGAAGAACGTGTGACGTCACAGGATAAAAATGAACAGGTCGTATTTTTTTTATCTGCGCCCCAAGTTACAGCGGATAATAAAACGATTGACGTCACAAATTTTGTGGCTCTGTACTTTTTCAATCTAGGTAGGTACGACGATGGCAAAACATACTCATCTTTTACACCAGTAATTTCAGACAGCGTATTTAGGACCTATCTACCTACTGGGTGGTACAAAAGTAAGTGATAAAACTTTAGAAATCGCATGTATCTCTGATATACAGTATACTCTGAAAGTAGTAGCGGCAAAAGCGAAAAAAATTTCGTAATTTGTATGGTCAAGCGAGCGAGCGACATGAGATTGCAGCTACAAATCACAAAAAAAAATCGCTTTTAGCGCTGCTACTTCCGCAGTGATCTCTAAATCAGGGACACATACGATCCGTAAATTTTTATCACTTACTTTTGTTACAACCCGCATATAGGAAGAAAATCTCTCATTCTGTCCCAAATATTGCGCGAGTGTAGGACGCTGGGAGCTTTTATTAAAAAAAACTTGTCATTTTTTCTGTCATGGCTTGGTTAAGCTATAGAGAAAATTATTAGTATAATATTTAGGGCCTGTTTCACCGCTCACAGATAGTGTATTTATTTGACAGATACAACTTTATTCGAAAGATTTTGTATGGAAGAATCTGTTAAAAAAGTTGTGGATAGCCTAACAGAAACTTTAACGGTAAGCGGTGAAACAGGCCCTTAATATAGTAGATTCATAGGCTGCAGGTAGCATTCAGACAGCCAGACTGAGCCAGAGAATTTATAGGAACTAATATACTATGCTATACAGAATGTAACAAAAGTGATAAAACTTTAGTGATCGTATGTATCTCTGATATACAGTTCACTGTGAAAGTAGCAGCGCTGGTAGCGAAAAAAATAGCTAGCGACATGAGTTTTCCCATACAAACCCCTTTTTTTTTTCGCTATCCGTGCTGCAACTTTCACAGTAAGCTCTATATCGGGGACACATACGATCCCTGAGGTTTTATCACATAATTTTGTTACACTCTGTATACTATCACCATTCACCACATATTATACACTCACTCTGCGCAGTATCCAGCAAGAAGGCAGCTGGGTCTCCCTGCGAGTTGATGAGGGTGGTGGCGTTCAGACCACCTTGGAGGAGGTTCTCGGTTGTATTCTTCCTGGGCTCCAGCTGGGGCAATGCCGGCGAAGTCCACGCGAGTATGGTGCCCGCGATCACGGCGCCGATGGCCGCTGGAAGAATATTTAAGAGAAATTAATCATGGTTCAGCAGATTTCTCATGTAGTTTGACCACAAGCGCTATACCTCGATCTTGAGCGTCCGTAGCCTAGTCGGTAAGACCTTTGTTCGGCACTCGAGAGGGTGCAGGTTCGAACCCCGGTGGAGGCGTGTACCAATGAGACATTTTCCGATCTCAAGTACATAAT